>JBAGKK010445545.1:0-17616 GCA_037177015.1 Euceroptres primus
AAGATGGCCTTTAAAATTTGTTTCTTTTTGAAGACAATAATTTATTTCAATTCTTAATAATGTAATTCAAGTAGATACCATTATAGTTTTAAGGGGATAAAGCTTTTGAAACTGTATTATTATTATTATTATTATTATTTATGACCAAAAGGCAATACATGTGGAATAAATAAATAATTAAAGTAAAAATCGAATATTCAACTTTGTGAAAAAAGCTTAATGGCTCTTAGCAAATATTTTTCTAGTTTACGAAACAAAATTCAAAAAATCTAAAGAATATCGCGAAAAGTTTCACGAACAAATTAGAATTTCTTCAGGGAACTTGATTCGATTTGCGAATAAGGATTCTGCCGAGGGCGCTGCTCTCAAATTGAATTTCTTATCAATCCACCTGGTCTCAAAAGCGATAACGCGAGTATCTGTTTTCATTAAACACGATCCAGCCATGCATGTGTTCTTATTTAGCAATATCAGGTACGTCAGCCTCTAATTAAAAGTGATAACAACAGTGCCTTTTGAAATTAAACAGAAAACGCTTAATTACACCTCCAATTCTAATTGGTTTCCTGTGTTCACTCACAGTGAAAAATATTATAGAATCATCATACAACTGCACAAAAGTAGAATAAGCTAGCAAACGGAGATTTGAATCACACTTTTAATACTCTGAAATAGTTCTCATTATGATCTTATAAATTGCATGAGAATCTCTTGCGTGGGTTACATGCGTGCATCTCATTATCTCTAATTAGCTCATAGTCGCACTTTTAACTTCGCCTTTTATACGATTATTTCTGTAATGCATCAGCAAATTTGCTCCGTTTAGTTTAATCATTTCCAACGATGTATTCCAACGAATACTTTGTTAGTCCAAAGAATTTTCTGACGAATTCTCGTGATCGATTTCTATCCGAGGAATTTTCGAACACGTACGTAATTGATAGTTAAAATGGACCGACTATCAATTAGTGCTTACCAATTTCGTGCAAATGAGTTCTTGGTAACGCGAGATTTTTAACAAGGATTTTCGACCCATTAGTTTGCAATCTATAATTATCTTTTTCATTTTTTACTGTTTTTTTTAGCAAGAACCCAACCTTTCAATAATAATTATAATCGTAGTCAATTTATTTGTGATTTATGCGCATGACTGGAATATAAAAAAAATTAGATTTTGAATTATTAGTGAAACTGTTTGACGCCTTTAAGGTGCTCACTCGTGAAAATGAGTGCGTGCATCTTCAGTGAAGTGGTTGTGCTATACAACGAGCACTATTGTGCAAATTGATAAATTACAACCGTAAATTACTGGCTTATTGCCGTGACGATATGCGGTAGCGTTCTGCTTTTTGTGACCAGCTCATAAATTGAGAAGACCGCGGCGCGTTACGAAATTGAAGTAAATTACCGGTGAGTGCATACACACGGAATGTCTCCGTGCGACAGGAGGCGTCACGACAAATCGGATCTCGTGAAAGAAGATGACTCTACTTTTCTCGGTGCTGCATAGATGTTGCATTACATCTATTTTCTTGTAGCGTTCACTAAAATCTTGTCTTCTACTCTCCTTCCAATGCTCTAAACACAAATATTCTCTAAAAAAATAGACACTGACATTTACACGGAATATACATTTTATATTGTATACATATATACACGGATATACATTTAAAATAATGTTTTAAGACCTATACTTCTGTCATTAAAACTCGTTTCAGTTAAAAAACATTGAATCAATTTATAATGAAATTAAAATAAATAAAAACAGTTTTTTTTTTTAGAAAAAGTTCTTATTGTAGAATTGTTTTTTTACAAGAAGTTCAATCGCCAGTGACCAGTTGGGCGGTAACTGTTATATTGGCCGAGTTTTTTTTTCTTGGCTCTAACGTGAGCGAGCCGCGTCGCTTTCTCGTTAAAGGGAATTCTTAGGTTTAATTAAAATTTTCCAAACGGAAGTAAAAAGTAATTATAAGATTTTTACTACAGCTATTTTATCCGGCAACCGGCCGCAGAGAAGCCGCGCGTGGGTGGTGGAGGGACCTTCGCCGGACGAAGCACGGGTCGCGAGATTAAACGATAAATTGTTTTTGCTAATTTTGCAATTACCGACGCCTTCCTCCTTCCGTCCCCATCCACGAGCACGAAAGCGTGAACACCAACACCTTCTTTAATTTCTTTCTAGTGACGCTCACCGACCCTTTTTTTTCTCTCCTTGTAAGACTTGTTCCTCCAACGCAATTTTCATTGTTCTGTATATTACATCGATAGGATCTTGTTTTTCTCGGACAAAAACTTTAACCGTTGTTTCAGTTGATTTCTTAATGAAACGATAAAATACTCTTAGGATAAGTTACAATTTTGGCCTAACATTTCGTAATGTAATATGTAAAAACATAAGTTGTTTATTTTTTTTTCTATGGATTGATGTGAACGGATAGGTTGATAAAAATGAAAAAAGGTGCATCGGCCGATTTGAATGCGTATAGGTCATCGGTGCGAAACCGATTTTCCTATCGCGAAATGACATCCGTGATTGACAATAGTATTCGCATTGTTGCTGACGGTATTATTCATGCGAAACGCTAATCTTCTTTTGTACCAAGTCCCTCCCCTTTCGACTCGCCCCTGGTTGTCGCATTACGTAATTAGGATTGCCGGACGCCCTACGCCTATTTTAATTGACTCGTGTTGGCTCCGCATTAAATTGGCTATATGCTACTGTACGACTATCCACGTGTGTACTCCAACACATGGAGTTATTATGGTCATACATTAAATGGGGCGCACGCGTATGGGACACTCATAAACTCTGCATAACGAAAGAGACGCCCCGTCACGCAGAAAATTAGATGACGAAGCCCTCTCAATCTCTTTTCCAATATTTATATTTCCAGACGCCATGTGGACAATTTTACTAAATATTAAGTTATTCGAATATCATGTATAATTCTGGATAATTCATTATAGATAAATTATGCATAATTCAGGCTTCACAATCTTTCCCTTATTCCCCCATTTTTCCCCTTTTTAAAAGCCCTTTTTCACTCCATTTTTCAAGAAACTTCTCCTACGCAGTAAAAAAGAATACTTAAAACTGTTACACCTTAAGGAGTAATACTTGAATAGGTAAAAATGAAGGCTCTCTTTGGGGATTTTTTGTAGGAAAATGAAAATTAATATTGAAAAATAGCTTTGAAGACTTAATTATGAAACTTTTGAATAATATGAGAGAATTTTGTTTTTATTTTTAAAAACAAAAATGGCGGCGGCAGAGCTGATAACGTCGCATACACTTTTTTAAAGTCCTCCGCGGCTAGCAGTATAGAAGTGACGTAGACTTTATTCTGGAACAAAAAATCGAGTTTTTCCCTAAATTGTATTAAATTATCTACAGAGCAGAAACATACATTTTTGTAGAAATTATGACGATTTTATAAAAGAATTGTGAACAAATCGTCATAATTTCTACAAAAATGTATGTTTATGCTTTTAGATATGTACTCCTGTGGATAATTTAATATAATTTATGAAAAAACTCGATCTTTAGTTCCAGAATAAAGTCTACGTCACTTCTACTGCTAGCCGTGGAGGACTTTGAAAAAAGTGTATGTGACGTCATCAGATCTGCAACCGCCTTTTTTGTCTAAAAAGCAAAAACAAAATTCTCTTATATTATTCAAAAGTTTCATGTTAAAGTCCTCAAAACATTTTTTCAATATCAATTTTCATTTTCCTACCAAAAATTCTCAAAAAGAGTCTTCATTTTCACCTGTTTAAAGTAGTTACTCCTTAAAATTGTTTGGATGAAATTCAGTAAAATTTGTCGGGATTTAAACAAAATTGATTTGATTTTAAGTAAAAGGAGTCTGAATTTAAGAAAAATTTTACTGCATTTAAGAAAAATTTTACTGAATTTAATCCAAACCATTTTAAGGTGTAACAATTTTAAGTATTCTTTTTTAACACTGTTTTCACCCTTTCCTCTCGTTTTTTCCCTTAAATGCGGACTAAATTAATTAAAATAAATAATATTCAATATTTTCAGATGTTTTTAAGCATACTTTAAGATTTCAATATTTTAAGTTACCTTCAAATACAACAATTAAAAAAAACAATATGGACAATTTCAAATCTGAAAGTGTTCACGATTTTATAATTTCAATGAAAAGCGATAATTTCCGAATATAAATATAACAAGCATTTAAAATTAAAGACTTTCAAAATCGAATACTAAAAACGTAAAGAGTTTTTATTTTTACTCGTTAAACTAAAAAAATTTTACTACTAAGCATTCTAAACTGAGAATGTTTTAATTTGACGTGAAATTAATAAATTTCAAGCTCCGAGCGTTGAAGACTAAATACTTTTATATTTTAAATGCTCAGAATGGCCCAATATGAAATTAGAAGCCTTCTATATCGTATATAATATTTAAAATGCAAGTATTTCAGAATCTTTAAAGTTTAAAGTTTTAAATTAATATGCAAACTCTTGAAAAAAAACCCAAGAATCCACCGACCAAATTTGGACAAGCACCGTGAAATGTTTCTTAAATGGGATTTTGAATTTGATTTCGGTCTAATTTTAATTTCTTAAAGTTTTAAAGTTTTAAATTTTATTCTTCAATATAATTGAACACTTTTCAATTTAATTATATTAAAATTTGACATATTCAAAATGAAGAATTGAAATGTTTGTAAGTGAAATTTTTCAAATGAAATGCCTTCACAGTTGAAAATTTCAGCGGCAGTTTAATTCTATTTCCAGTGCTTTTTAAATTCGAGATTATCGAATTTTGAATGTCTTGAATGAAAAACTTACAATTTTAAGCAATTTTAATTTGTAATTTTACTGATTTGAACGACTTAAATTTGAAATTAAACAATTTTAAAAATATATTTCAATCTAAATTGATTAAACTTTAAACGCTTTGATTTGAACATTTTTAAATTTCAAAATTTAAATTTGCCAATTTTTAAATAATTCTGTTTTGATTTGACCTTTCTGATTATTTAATTTGAAATTGTATAAATTGTGAACTTTTTAATTTTTCAATTTCCAAAGTATCAATTCTAAGCCTTAAATTTCAAATGTAAAATGTAAAAATACTTTAACTTGCAAATACTGTGAAAAAGATTACAAATAAACGGAAGTAAATATGAAAAAAAGTGACAAAGTTCTTTTTAAGGAGTGTAAAAATTGACCACATATATTTTGAAAAAATTGACCAAAAATAAAGAAAGAGACTCGCTGTGACAGGCTTGAAATGTTGAAATAATCATTGCAAACTGTATCTTTTTTATGGTTAATAAAAGTTTTAATAAAACTCTATTTGTATTTTTTTAAATTTGTCACTAAATAATTAACAATTAGAGACTTAAATAAAATTTTAAAATTCAACATCCTTGGAAATTGTACAATTTTAAATTGCGTCTTAAAAATAAAACATTTTCTGAATTATTCATTCAAAATTGAATAATTTTATTTAAAAAAAATTTATGTGCAAAAAATTAATGATTTTCAAAACATATTTTTTATAATATTGGTAGGGAAAAGTTCCCTAAGACGGGCTACCTTCTAAGACGGGCCACCCTTAATATTTTTATATGAAAACATTATATTCATCACTTATGTATGAAGATACATGCTCAGCAGAGTTCTAGTTATTTTGAAAGTGCTTTTTTTGCATTGGAAGTAAATTGATGAAAACAGAAAGAAAAAATTACTTTTTTTCATTAGAGAACGAACTTTTACCTGTTTTAGAAGTTATGATTTAATAACTTATAATGATTTGAAGAAGTAAGTTATTCTTTTTGATAGGTAATTTTGTAAACTTTGCAAAAGTTACTTATGTTTTATTAATTTTTATGATGTTTAATAAAAATAGTTAAAAAATTGTAAAACTGCGAAGTTCCTAAGACGGGCCCTGGTTAGGCTAGAAAACTGCTGATAAAAGCGCAATCTGCTTTATCTATGAATTAACGACGGTACGTCAGATATTTGAATTTTCCGCCACAATTAGTACCTTTCCTAACCTCTTTATTACTTTTTAAACATGAACAAGAAATGTTTTAAAAAATGTTGTTTATTCACTTGTTTTCTGTTAGACCTAATTTAGCGCTTATTTTACGTTTTATAATGAATTTTGCATGAATAATGTATCATAAATGTTCAGAATACGTTAAACAGTACGCTACAAATAAAATTTATCAATATCTATAGTGTTTAATTACATAGATTTTTTAATTTTTAAAAGGGGCCCGTCTTAGGATACCGGGTCGCCTAAGACGGGAAAAATACATATTTTTTTCAACATCGAAATTTATTACGTTTTAAACATTTTTTGAACTTTTAAGCATATTTGTAGCAACTTTGTAAAACAAACATGAAACTATAATGGAACATTTAATATAGAGCTAAATGAACTTTAATGTAACATTCCTTGCACGTCATAAAGGTAGTATTTGACAATTTATTCTCCTATTTTTCCCTTATGTTTGTGAAAAAAATCACCCCATTTCCCCTTTTTTGAGAGCATTTTTCACTGTGAAGCCTGATAATTTTTTCAGCTATTCACATTTTGGAATTAATATTAATTAATTATTGTGGATATTTGGGGTGTTTAAAACACGAGGGAATTGTGAAGCCTTTGTGAGTCAATGGATACTTTTGGCAAAGCAGGCGAGAGTGTGAAGGGAAGATTATTATTTTCGCTAGTAATAGGAATCAGATTATAAGATTTATGGTAATTAAAATTCGTTTTGAGGACAATGGAGAAACGGGGCCATTCTCTTTTAATCCATCGGAAGTGAATGATATAGGAGGCAAAGTGGAAGGGCTCTATACTCCTCTGCACTCTATTATAATTATTATTTTAGAAACTGACGAGCTTCTGTTCCCGGATTAATTTCGAGAGTAAATTAGTTCGTAACTTGGCCAGTTCTCGCGCTCTCCCGACGCTTTGTTACCGGAAATCAAGCGTATCGCCGCCGTGTCGGACCTTGACTCCGTATTGGGTGAAGAAACCATAAAATACTGCAAAATTTAATCAACAAAACTTGATACAAAAACAAGGGAAAATTGAGTAAATTAACTAAAATACATTAATAATATCATTATTTTAAAATGAAACTTGAAATTCATTAATATTTGGTACAGACTTTTGTTTTCGAAATTGCGGGACAGTCTCTTTATGTGAATGACTAGCTTATAATTACTGCTAAATGGTCAAATCAGGGCATACCGTTCGATCATTATTATATTGATTGGTGCGCAGCAGCCAGAGCTCAGTAATGAGTTAATATACCTATAGAAGCTAATTTGCGATGCTATTAGAGTGTATTATTGAATGCCCTGATGATCGTTTCTACGGTCCTGGATATAACTGCATGCATGAGTTCGCAACTAAGCAGCAGCTGAAAACATTGGTTTTTGCAATTATTGCCTCATAAATCTGACGAGAAACACCAGCCAATTATCTTGGCATTAGCGTGGTACAGTCTGAGTGAAAACCATCATCTGGCTTGCCATAACACAAGTTCATTTTGCACCTCCTATTTCATAAAAGTCACTTCACATCATGAAACTAATTTAATTTTGCTAGCTTTAAATATTTCTCATCAGTCTTGTAAATAAGTTGCTGTAAGAAGTAAAAATAATTTATTTGATAAATTGAAATATAGGTTGAATTGAAATATAATTGAAATAGTAGGTTGAATTTATAAATTAAAATTATAAATTGAAATAGCAAATTGTTGTTGAAGAAAGAATGTGAAATCCATTTGAAACTTGTTTTTGGTGGAATCTAACAGACGTTCTTTGCACTCGGAGTTGCCATACGGAAATTTTATCGATATGGTTAGCATTCACCTCTTATCTCGGCATTCCCGATGGAGACGATGTCAACTTCGAAACTCAATTTTCGGGATCTCATTTGGAAAACATAACCCACTTCGGACAGTATTTACGGGTTCCATTAGGAACCTGTCAACCGGTGATCCTACCTGGTACCGTGTACCACGATACAGTCGAAGCACTATAACGTAAGAAAGTACACCATCGACAGGGACGTATTACACTCCCCACCCTTGCTCTCTTCTTTCTTCCATTCTCTCCTTTGGTTTTCAGTTTACACCCTCAAATATAATGTAAACCTCAAAACTCCTATAAATCTTCTCACATACTCGCAAATATTTGCATATATCGATGTGAATTAATCATAAAAAATCGGGTCGAAGTTTAATGAAAAAGATACTTTTTTCATCTAAATATATTTCTTTTTTTAAAGAGAGCAACGAAGCAGTGAGAAAACGATTTTTTAATTTGTTGGATTTAAAAAATTTGAAGAGAAAACAGTTTGCTTGAATCAGATAATTTTTTTGATTAAGATATTACCTATTATTAATTATACTTTTAAGAACTGCAATCTTATTATTGATGACAGTGTTTAAAGGAGAATGATTATTTAAAAAAATTGAAACATACAAAAATTATTTATTAACAAAATTTTTTTTACCGAACTTTTTTTCTTGCTTCTTATTAAATTTTTTAAAATAAGTTGATTTTAATGAATAATAACTTATTTTCTGGGAAAAAAGGTTCTTACAACTTGACCTCAGCCAATTTTTAAAAATAAATTTTTTAATGGTTGAAATCTTAAAAAAATAATTTTTCAAACAAAAAATTTTATAAACATATGGGGTAAGAACACCAATTTTTGGCACCTCTCTTCCCCCAGAAATTGTTGGCGCCTCTATAATATAATAGATAATACGATTGTTTAGCATGTTAATTAATTTAATTCTACCATAAATTTTTATGTATAATGCATTAGTTATACAGTTCAATCAGTTATTGATCCAAAATTAAATAAATTCACTTCGGTTTTTGGTATGCCAATAATTGGGCTAAGGTACCAAGAATTGATGCTCTTACCTTAAGCTATATTTAATACTAATTATATTTAATTAAATTTAATTAATTATTAATTCAATTTAATTAAAAAATCATTTTTTAAACAAAAAATTTTATTAAAAAATCACTATATTTCATTCTAATTTATTTATTTCAGAAGATGTTCAAGTTGTCGACTAGCGAAATTAAATATATAT
Source organism: Euceroptres primus (assembly GCA_037177015.1). Classification (NCBI taxonomy): domain Eukaryota; kingdom Metazoa; phylum Arthropoda; class Insecta; order Hymenoptera; family Figitidae; genus Euceroptres; species Euceroptres primus. The sequence continues at coordinate 9,111 of JBAGKK010445545.1, forward strand.
AGTCGATGTACTGACGGTTTCTTGATCTACTAGACCAGTTGTAAACTTTTCCAAGTATAAAAGGCTTTATTTTAAAAACTCCAAGCTTATTTATAATTATTTATATTTAAAAACTGGATGTAGTTAAGTTGTAGAGAATATTTTTCCCGAAAGCTATTATTCATTAAAATTGTATAATTTTTAAAAATTTGGTAAGAAGCAATAAGAAAAAAAATTCGGTCGAATTAAAAATTTTTTAAATAAATAATGTTTGTATATATCAAATTTTTCATAAAAAGTAATTTTTTATTTGTTAAACAATACCATCAATAATAATATTACAGATCTTGAAAGTATAATTAATTCTGTTTTTCCGATACCTGTTTTTCGTGCCCATAATATCTTAAAATAAAGAAACCATTTGTTTGACTGTATATGACAAATTTCTTGTGTAAACAAAGAATAATTTTTACTAATTTTATTTAACTAAAACAAAGGAAGTTTGTTTCACATACCATAGAGTGGGATCACTCGCGCATGATGGAGCTAATAGGTACAACTCACTTTAAGTATGCTTTTTAATGTGATACTTTAAATCAAAATAATAATCTCCTAGTATATAAGATTCAGAAGGATTTCTACTTTACTGAAGATGAGAGTGGAATTTTATACGACCTCTGGACAAGCATTGAAAAATGTTTAAATATTTGGGTGCATTTTAAAAGATTGGTTAGACCTCCAAACTTTGTATCAGTTCAATAGTTTAAAAGTAATAAAAAATTCTCGGTTGCCCGTGTTTTTCTTTCAAATTTAAGTGTTAAAAGGAATTTGTTTCATAAATTCAAGTTTGTGCTTTCATTAATTATTTTAAAGGTGATGTATGAAAATTCGAAGTTCGGCGGTACAATTCGGCTGGTTTAGCATAACTACGCTATGTGCTAATTTTTCAGTTTTTTACAGTCGGATATTTGTTTCTTTTTTATTTATTTATTTTTTTAAAGGCTAATTTGAAGTAATATTTCACAATAATTGATAGTTTTCGAAATATAACTGTATAAAATATGAGGATGCCTGTCAGAATCCCAACATCACTTTTTAGTTTCTATATTATTTTCGATTTTGCAGTACATTCGATGACAGAATCAAGTTTTTGTGCTATATTTTAAAGATTTTAACGTCAATTATAAGCGAAAATGTTATCTCTAAAAAGTCATCTGTAATTATTATTATTTTAATATAGAGCTATTTTTTTGCTTCTAGGAGAAAATTTGTATCAATTAAATTATATAGATTATAGATCAGTAAAATTGCTCAGTTGGGGATGGCCGGGAAATTAAATGGTTAAATATGACCCTAGAATTTCAGATGGATATTAAACAAATTATAAATCCTTCTAAAAATATATTTCGTTAATATTAATGTTGATGTTGAATTGTTTTATTTTTTCTGTTTGATAAATCTCAAATAATATGAATTTCTTAATTAAACTTTTTTTCATATTTTATCATCAGAAAGTTTTCTCAAACAGTTAAATAATAATTCTAAGTAGTATTTTAGTATTAAAAAATTGTTTTATTCATTTAAAACATAAAAAAAGAATAGTTGTACCTATTTAGAAGATCGGCGGTACAAAAAGGAACAACTTTTCAACAATGATAATTAGGATGTAGAAGATGATTTCAAAATCTAGAAATGATAGATTTCTCTTCAGAATTGAGTCTTCTAACTGAATGTAAAAATGAAAAAGCTGAAAAAATTTTTCTTGTGCGTAAAGTTAAAAAAACCTAAAAAATTACGTAAAAGTTGTACCTAAAAAAAAGTTGTACCTCAAAAAATACTTAAAAGTTGTACTTTTACGGTACACTACGGTACAAGATTTATTTAAGGCAAACAAATCATTTTTTCAGTAATCTGATCTCTCTAAATTTAAATCAGTCCAAATTTTCACTGATTTTATTCAGTGACCCATTTCTAGCTAATTCATCAGTGAAGTTTACCTGCTTTCCAGTGAAATTGACTGGATTTAAGTGAAATTGACTGAAATTGAGTCAAAATTCACTGATAAATTAGCTAGAAATCGGTCACTGAATGAAATCAGTGAAAATTTTGTCTAATTTAGATTTAGAGAGTTGATTATATTTAAAGTTTTTTTTTCAAAGTTGAAGCTTTTATTTTAAGAGTTTTGTGTTTTGTTTTTGTTTTGATTTGTTTCAATCGACCAAATTTTGGTTAATTTAAATAAGCGTTTGATTAAATTAACAAAACAGTTTATTTAATTTTCAATTTATTCAAACATTTTTCTGAGTATTGATTTGAAATATTAAAGTTTAAAGTCTAGACTTTCAAATTTGAAATTACTTTCATTTCGAATATTGAAATATTGAAATCGACTGTTACAAATTGCTCAGTTTAATAATATTTCCAGAAATTACGATCGTAATAGAAGTAATTTTTGACTGAATAAAAAAATTTTTAAACGTGATTGTATAGGTAGATTTTAATTTTCAAATTGAGAGCAACATATCTTCTCTCCGGAGACTTGCATTGGTGAGGATAGTCGGCTTATGGGAGGCAAGGAAGCTTCTGTTTGAGAGCCCGTGGGCGTATTCTAGATGTTTACACACTGCTCCTGTATATAAATGACAGTCTGCATTACATCGTAACAAGATCTGAGCCAATAGCTGTAAATTGTAAAGTCTTACTCAACTGATGGAAAAGCAGCGTGAAATCTTTTGCCAACATTCCACCTTTCTAAAAACTTCGGTCTTCATTCGCCTGTGAAATTAATCACTTGCATTTATGACTGGCGTAGGTGCCAAGAACCACGTTTTGATACCTCTATGCTTATTAATATTTATTAACTTTATTTCTTCGATAAGAATTGCCACTTAAAAGTCTTCTGATGACTTTAAATTTAAATATTTATTGGTATAAATTATTCATCACTGTAATAAAAATATAAAAAGACTCAAGTGCTTTTGTTAAAGTTTATTCAATTTGCAAATTGTTTAAAAGAGTAAAGACATTAACGTTTATTGAAATTGATGAGCAGTGAACGTTATTATGCATCAGACGTTATTTACCATTAATGCACAGATTTTATGAAAATTTATTTAAAACGAGTTTCATTGTTTGAACAGATTTGAATTCTCGTTGGGGGAAAAAAGAGGAAATTGCAAAGTTGCATGCAATGAATTTGTGGAGACATATCAATTTCTCCTCGTTGTCATGCAAGATCCTCTTTGCCAAATTGTTTTTGGATCGTCACGTTCTTCTTGGGCTACCGGTCTTCTTTATTCAATTTCAAGAGTAGTCTTCCATTTCTGCAGGAGCCTCGAAAACCTACGAAAGAAAGCTGGTTCAAGTGTGTCACGGGGTTAACTGGACGATGATTTATATTGAGATTTAGAAATCCCCCTTGCGAAATAATACTTCAAAAAGTCACTTTTCACAATTTATTACAGCCACTTTTACCAAAGAAAAAAATCCTTTTACTTTGGTAAAAAGAAAGCAGAAATAAAAATGTAAAATACAAAATAAAAATAAAAAATATTTATTCTATTCTATTTTTGTTTTTTTCGAGTTTTCAAATGCTTTGTTATGTTTGAAGAATATTTTTTATTCCTTTGTGTATACTTGATTCTGTGGAATAGTGGGTGCTCTTTCATTGAAAAATCTAGCTTAACACTCCGGGTGCGATCGATCGTCGATGCGTCCTCTCCGATGGACTATACGAAATATTAATTTTGCTAACTCTCCCGCGATGCGCCACCCTACCGTGCCACACAATGTTTTTCAATTAACTTTATTCGAAATCGAACGAGGGCCGCAGCTGTCTCGTTCCAACATCGAATTTTATGCCGACCACGTACTCGAAGACTCGTTACGTCAGTTTAAACTTTTTTTGTCATTACATATTTTGCATCCATTGTAAAAAGTCAATTATCCGATCACTTATTTCATACAATAATAAAAATCCTCAATCCCTGACTAAAAATGGTCATTTTCCATTTTATGCCAGCAGATTCGTTGCTGTCTATTCTACAATAAAAATGATATTTTTCAGTTTAAATCTGGCTTCATAATTCCTTGGTTAACAAGCTTTGGTTGAAGTTAATTAAGGTTAATTAATTAAACTTTCCTGTTCTTCTTTTGATTCATTTTTCTCTCTCTAATTTTTGCTGTTGAAAGTTGAATTGAATTCAGAGTTTGGAAAAAGTCGGACACAGTGGCACACCTCTCTCACTCGAAAACCGATTTGCCGGAAAGATTTAAAAGGAAATCAATGCTTATTTGTTTTCGTGGTTCGGCAGTCTATCCCTCCGTGAAATGGATCTGGCTTCCCTCCTGTCCTTTTCAATCCGCCACTGAACTATTTCTCTCTGTCTTTCTCTCACACATCACAGCAAATGACACCGCGGTATACAGTCTTCCATCGGCCTGAAGGCAATGCGATCTGTAATACGATTTAACTTACACTGTGTTTCAAAAGAATTCTCTCAAGATTATCGATTTATCGAGAATTATTTTCCTAGTCTCAAGAAAGCTTTATAAAGAATTAAAAAAAAATATTTATCTTTAAAATCCGGTCGTTAACGTGAATAAAAAAATGTGAAAATTAAAAAGTTTAACATAAACACAAAAGTTTAACAAGTTTAAAGTTTAACTTTTTTCAAAAAAGTTTAACATAAACACAAAAGTTTTAACATAAAAAAAATGTTAAAAAGTTTAAATATGAATATAAATATAAAGAAGGAAAAAAGTGGGAAAAAATTCTTGAGGAGAAAAATGAATGTTGCCTTTTTTAAAAATGGACTTTTCGCTCGTTATTTTTATCTCCTCATGGGAATGGAGAAAAGAAAGGTGGTCATGCGAGAATCACCCTATGTATGGCAGTTAGCCCTATCGAATTCTTCCTTGAATTTTACCCTCGCGTGTGGCTCACATATAGACTTATGTTTAGGGGAAGTCGTAGGTTGAAGGCCTCACTTTCGAAACCGTAGAAAAAGAAACGTACTGGCCAATGCATAGGAAATGACGTCGTTCCTCTTCCACGTACAATATCCAATACAATTGGACCAAAATGGAGTGGGAATTCGGAAGAACGAGAAATTTCTACTCTATTTTAATGAATCTCTTCAATATGACGCGATCTAAATTACATTTCATTTATATGTACGTTTTAAATGTGATTTTTAATGACTTTTAATGATATACAAATAATTATATCATTTTTGAGGAAATTGATGGAAGGAAACTGGATGAAGTGTGACTTTTGCAAAGTGCTTTCAATCGAAACATAATGATCAATTAGTTGCATGATTTCTTCATAAATTTGATCCAGTGACAATTAATACCGCTTGTAAAAGTCGATTTCAACAGTCCTATAAATAACATTCTCGGTTAATATTACCGTCCAAGTGGCGCACACGGTAACGACTTTGAACGAAGTGACAGACTTACGTGTTCCTGTCAAGTCTCGTAAATGTAGTCATTAAGTTTTTGAATCGATACGCCCCACTGTAAGGTTTAAAATGCTACACTTAAGTTCCACACTTATGATTTATCTCGCCATTAAAACTTTTTATTGAAAAAATCATGAAATGTAAAGGGGTAAGTGCACTCTAAAAGAAAAATGGCAATGTTAAAGATTTTCTGCATTTACTTAAATAAAAAAAGTGACAAAAAATTTAAACACTTGCAATGCTTCGTATAAAATCATTATTCTATATCTGATTATACGCACTCATTTTAAAAATCATTCTGACTGGTTTATTACCAATAGTTCGCACTTTATATGAAAAAAATTAATCATCGATTGACATATTACTTCGGCGATCACTGAAAGATAGGTCGGTGGACACTGCCAATATATATATTTTATTTAGCAACGGGGGATCCCGTATCAACGAGAATCGACCCCACTTTCTTCATTTTCTTTTCTGAAAAGGGAGGCTTTTCCTGTCCTTCGATGGACCAATTTAATTTATGGTAAAGATAGAATGGCAATTTTTCCAGAGTAGATAATATAAGACAGACTTTTGAAACAAAAAAAAAGAAGGAACGTAATTGCAAGCAGCTGACGCGAAATGAAGGATGCATTAGGGACTGTTATTTTAACGGACCCCCCGCTTCCACCGAGAGGCAATATAAAGTTAATAACATTTGATCCTATAACGTCGAAAGTTAATTCCTTTTGGCATTAATGCGGAGAGTGCATCCCCGGTAATGAGATTGCGTTGCACGTGGGGTTGGGAAATGATTTAAGGGGTCGTTTATAAAGCTTGCTCGTAATAGTATACATTGTATATTGTCAGATTTGTAAGCTTATCGGAATCTAAGACGACTTTGATCGAATATCGATTATCCTCCAAAATCAATCTTTTTTCTTTCAGATTTCAAAATTTTGTATTAATATTTATGGCCCCGATATTAATAATGCAATACTAATATGCATTAAAATGTTAATATCATATTGTATTCATTAAAGACAATATGAGATTAGAATCTTGAGATATTTCGAAGCTTGTAGTAACTGACGAAAGCATTTTTAAGGAAGTCGCAGAAAAGAAAGAAATTTTTAAAATCTCATCTGAAAAGTGCTTCTCTCGAATTGTTTTATAGGAGGGAGGATGAGTGAAGTACGAGTATCAGAGAACGAAAGACTTCCGTTTATTACGTAGAAAATGGCTGACCGTGCTTTTCGGGGTTTTATTAAATCCGAGACAATTGGAAACATGACAGCTTCCTAATAAGCTTCCCACCGGTTGCTCTCTAATATCCTACACCCTCGCGGCGAACATCCTGAAAGGCAATCACTTTTCTGCGCGGCATCCTTTGCAAAAATTGTTTCCCTCTTTTCCATCTCGACCCTGCAAAATAAACTTAATAACAGTATCTCATTTTAATTCATTCATAATGTATTTTTTAAGACCATCGAAATCGGTAAATATTAAATATTTCGCTACAGTCTCGGCCACGAGTATCCACCGAATAAAAATATCTCATTTCGAGACTATTTAGAGAAGAATTTAGAGAATTTAGAGAATATAGAGAATTTAGAGAATATAGAGAATTTAGAGAATATAGAGAATTTAGAGAATATAGAGACTATTTAGACAAATTTTAAATAATTCGAACTGCACTTACCCTTAAGATTAAAATTTAGGAAATTTAGAAATAAATATAGAGCAGGTTTCACAGTCTTCCTATTCCCCTATTTTTGCCTCTTACTTTGAAAGATTTTCCCTTTTTACCCCATTTTTCAAGAAAGTCCCCCTTGTTCCCTTAAATAACGGACTGAATTAATAAAACCCAAAAAGTTTCAATATTTCTAGATATTTTTAAACATATTTTAAAATTTAAATATTTTAACTTGTCTTCAAAATGAAACAATTAAAAAAAACAATATGGGTCAATTTCAAATCTGGAAGTGTTCAAGATTTGATAATTCCAATATGAAACGATGATTTCTAAATTTCAAAAGTAGAAGCATTTAAAATTACACATTTTCAAAATAGAAGACCAAAAAACTAAAGATTAGAACGTCAAATTTAAAAAAATTTAATATGAAGCTAAACAGAATTTTTTTTTGATTTGATGTAAAATTAATAAATTTCAAACTCCGAGCATTGAAGACTAAATAATTTTGAATTTTAAATGATTATAATTTTACAATATAAAATTAGAAACCTTCTGTGTTGTATAATATTTAAAATGCAAGGGTTTCAGAATCTGTAGTTTTGACTTTAAAATTAAACTCGTCAATATATAATGAAACAATTTTGATATTAAAGTTATTAAAATTCGACAAATTCAAAATGAAGAATGGAAATTTTTGATTGTGAAATTTTTCAAATTAGATGTGATCAAAATGGGATAGTTCAGCAACATTCTAATTGTATTTGGAGCGCTTTTAATTCAAAACTGTTTAATTCTCAATGCCTTCAATTCGACACTATTGAAGTAAAAATGGTTCAATTTTAGGCACTGTTAATTAGAAATTGTACTATTTTTAGCGATTTAAGATCCCAATTAAACAATTTTTTAAATATATTTCAATCTAAATTGATTTAACTTTGAACGCGTTAAATTGAACATTTTTAAATTTCAAACTCTTTAAAATTTAAATTTTCCAATTTTTTAATAATTCTAACATGATTTGATTTTTGTGATTGTTTTCAATTTTGGAAATTAGGAACTTTTTAATTTTTGGTTGTTCAGACTAAAGTATCAATTCTAAGTCTTAAATTTAAAATATAGAGATGTAACAATATTTGTATTTGCAATAAATATTTTAAAAATTACAAAAAAACGAAAGTGAATATGAAAAAAGTGGAAAAAATTCTTTTAAAAAGTATAAAAATTGACTCTTTTTTGTAAAAGTGGCCAAAAGTAGAGAAAGAGACTCGCTGGGACACTCTTTAAATCTGAATTCGTAGTTTTCTACTAATAAAATAGTGCCGAATCGTTTACCAATTGCTTTAGTAAGCATTTCTACTAATTTTTAGTAAAAAACTACTAATTA
>JBAGKK010445656.1:0-17610 GCA_037177015.1 Euceroptres primus
ATCACAGACTGAAGTGATAAATATTAATCGAAAGTATATATTTTAAAACTTTCGTAACACGTAAAATAAATATTTTTTACAGAATCATAAGTGGAATCACAAACAGAATCACAAAATGCTACTGCAATCTGAAGAATAAAAAAATAAAATATAAGTTTAATCCCGATCCTAAATAAAAATTCCCGAGTTTTTCACGGTTATTTCCCCGTAAAATAAAATTCCCTGGTTTTTCCGGGTTTTCCCGATTTCCCAGTCCGCTAGACACCCAGAGAGGTATATGCTCTTTCTCTCAAGATTCTATTATTTATAATGTTATAAGTATGTTTGTAAATAAGTTTTAAAAATAGAATTCTATTTAAAAAATGTTTCTTGTTGATGTTCATTAATTATTTGTTCATAACTAAGAGAAGATAGTTATAAATAATAATTATTTGTTTAAACAAATATGTTTGTAAAATTGCATTAATTATTAACTCCATCTAAGCGAAAAGTGGACAAAAAGTTGAATTATGCTTGTTAACTTTAAATAATTATTACCTCACTCTAATTAAAAAGTGGACAAAAGGTGGAAAAATTTAGAAAAAACCACAACTTTCTAGCATTATTCTAAGAAAATATTGTTATAAATAATAATAAATTGTTTCAACAATTGTGCTTATTAACTTGCATTAATTATTACCTGACTAAGTGAAAAGTGGACAAAAAATTAAAAATTTCAGAAAAAACCGCAACTATCTAGCATAAGTATAGGAGAAGATAGTTATAAACAATAATTTTTTTTTTAATTATGTTTGCTAAATAGCATTACTTATTACCTCACTCTAAGTTCAAAATGGACAAAAAGTTGAAAATTTCAGAAGAAATCGCAACTTTCTAGCACTATTCTAAGAGAATATTGTTATAAATAATAATAAATTGTTGAAACAATTATTTCTGTTAAATTTAATTGACTATTGCCTCGCTCTAACCGAAAAGTTGAAAAATGATAAAGAAAACTCGGATAAAACCACGACTTTCTAACTCTATTCTAAGAGAAAATTGCTGTAAACAATAATAAATTGTTTTAAAAATTCATGTAAACATCTAATTATTAGTAGAAAGTAATATTTTATGTATTAAAAACAATTTATACTGAAAAAAACGCGAAAAAATTGTAATTAGCGCCAAAAACTCGCAAAACCCAATTTTTCACTTATGGGATTTTTTAATATAAAAACTGTTTTTTTTATATAAAAACTATTTCTATAAACAGATTTATGGGGGTGATGTTTAAAAAGTAATTTTTGATTCGTATTCTATCGCTAATTGTGAAGAGAAATGTTCAGTTTCAACTCGATGCACCTAATATTAACGATTTTGAATAAAATTTACAAAAACGTCTTTTTTTCTTATGGGAAATACGTGTTAAACTTTATAGGCCTTGCGGAACCTCTAAATATAATTTTTTTTAACGCATTTATTTTTTTGTGAATTCGAACAAAGTTGGGGGTGAGAGCATGAAAAGTCCAAAAAAAATATTTGGACCACTTGCACTGAGAAAAAAATACTTTTGAATCTATAGCATATGCTGTAGCATCTGCCAAAAGCAGATGCTACAGATTTCAAGTAATATGCTCTGAAATTTACAGCATCGCTGTTGAATCAAAATCTACTATTTTTTAATCAAAGTTTACCGATTTGAATCAACAATGGTACTAAGAATTTTATAGTATATTGTTATTAATCAATAACATCTGTTTTTGACAGACCGCAATAGCATATTCTATGGATTCAAAAGTATTTTTTCTCAGTGTAATCTTCATACGTAAGTTGTGAATACAATGTTTTTATACAAAAATATTAAGAGTAGCCCGTCTTAGGCAACTTTTCCCTACATTGTTCGAGTTTATGCATTTCTCTTGTAAAATACTGGATTTAACTTGTTGATTTTCGCTTCACGCCTCGTATGCTTTCCTGAAATTAACGAGGCGGTCTCTTTAAAAAGATGAGAGTGAAATTTGCTGAATAATCGACTCCCTCGCTCTACGGCAATGGTAGATTTCATACGGAACTAGTCCTACTTATGTGAAGTTCTGAGAAGATTGTGCCGAAGCCGCAACGATTTACAGCTAACAGTTTTTGTGGGCAGATAAATAGCCGTCGCTGGTTTATAGGAGTACCAATTCCTCTGGGCGCCAGGTACGTATCCACTACTTGGGTACTCTACGGAGGTCTTGATTTATCATTAAAGACTCGTACTATGTAGTCAGATATGTATGGTACGTTCAATCTCTGGGGAGTACCGTGGACTTGGCTGCCTGCCAAACTAAAAGTGAGCTTAGTCGAGGCTTGCCAGCGTGGGCATGCACTAAAATTGAAAGAAGAAAGTTGTGAAAAAGCGATCTCCATTGAACTCCACGTCAGGCAAATTGGAGACTTTTTCCAGCAAACGTTCCCGACTTGTATTGGAAACGAATGTTCCGATGATATCTTCAATAAGTTAAATAATATCGACTGTGGAAATGCACGTCGGAAGTCTACCAAGTTCTTTTCCCTGAATGAACGATTTTCATTCACCTGAAATTTTCATATTTTTTTCTCAATATCAATTCGGAGCTTGACTTCTTGGGAATTTAATGTTTCAACACACTTTTTTATTTTATAGCCACAGTAAAAACAAGGCATTGCGCAGAAAACCATTGCGGTGTGAATTGTTGCATCTCATTTTAAATAATTTAAAATAATCGCAATTTTCACTGTGATTTCATTTGTTTCTAACTCTCATTTTTATTGCAACTCAGTTTTAGAAGACCTCGACGTTAAAATGAAGGTCACCGTTTTCTTGCGTGTGAATAAACTAAAACGCTAAAACTATTGTGAATTTAAGCAGGAATGAAATAAAAATTTCGTTTATTTGATCGTTTAGAAGTTGAAGCATTGGTCTTTTTATATGGCTTTTGTCACCGGCGATCACGCATTTTAGGAATAATAAAGTAAAGTGGCTAGACATGGTATGATGGCGCATATGTTGCAGATCGATATCGCGTTCAAATTCCTAAAATATATGCATGTAGACGCTATTACCATGTCGCCTAATTGAATTATGCTCTCGGCTTCCCGCTGGACGTTCCTGAGCGTGTATGCGCGCCAACGAATCCATACACGAGCACAATGCAGTATGGGTATTATGCTCATGCAAATTCTCACCTGAAAAGGGGTTCGCGAATCGATCTCTCGCAAGGCCCGATGCAATGTGCGAGGATGCATTGGAATTCTCTATAAACCGATTCGATTATCGATCAACGAATTGCTTTATCAATGAGCTAATAATGCCTGATTAAATTTTAATATGTGCCATTTTACTACTTTATATGTGTCACATGAAACATTTATGTAATTAAAATGAGAAAAACCATGTCAAATTAATATATATATAATTTTTGAATTTTTAAGTTAAAATTTTAATGTTAAATCAATATATATGGGTGATTGCAAAAAAGTTGATCATATTAGACCACGAAATTTTCGAAAAAAATAATTATTTCATGCCGCCTAAAATATGTTTTTTTTTTAACAAGAGCAACCCAAGAGAGTATGAAAAAACGAAATAGAGAGATCAAGGAATATATTTTTGATAATTATGAATTTTATACGAAAATAACTCCTATAACTGTGTTTCTGCGTAATAAGCATGCTCTTACGTGAGTTCCGAATGTTTTTAAGTAATGTGAATGCATAGAAAGTTGATGTACAAGTTTAGGAATGGAAATTATTTTCAGGGAGTTTGAGAGGAAAAATGAAGTCGGACGTCCCGAACCTCAAAAGTCACTAAGTTCGCAATGTATGACATTCGATCTTGACAATATAAATATTTGAAGAATCTTTTAAAAATATTCCAAAAACAGGTAAGAATTATTAAAAATATGGAAAACATCTGTGATTGAGCGATTTATTTGATATTGTCTACACATCTTCAATATATCCTCTCGTTTAATAAAATTTTGCATTAATAGTTTGATAAATATGACATTTTGTAAAGCATATTGTGCTAAAATAGTGATTGTTATTGACTGTTATTTGGAAATACTGATGAGAAATCGATTTTCAACTGTATGAAAATCTTCGTTAGCCTAAAATTAACAAATCTACGTCCTAATATATATATTTATGTGTGTGATATTCCTTATTAGATTTACAACTAAAAAATTGATTGCAGCGAAAATTTTTTCTCGCATTCTTTAGAGTAAAACAATCGACACGTATTTTTTTGTTTCAATATGATATTTTTTATTTTCATGCTATGATTTTTTAAACTTTTGAAGTGTATAAAATTCAACCTTTTTTAATCAATAATAACTCGAAAACTATTCATTTTTAGGAAAAATTCTCGTCGTCAGTAAAGTTCGTATTTCGTATAAGCTTCATGAAAGAATGCAAATAATGCATTGTTTTTGTTACTTCATCCATGTTTTTCGCAATTTTTATAAACAAATTGAATTTTTTCAAAGTCGGACCGTTTATTTATCTATTTGTTCGGTATGAAATTATTTATAATTGTATTGAGAAGGTCGTGTGCAAATTTTAGAGTGGGTCGTGTAATAGTTCACGAGATATTTAAACTATTAGAAGCAAAAACCAAACTCAAATCCTGGCGTACGCTGCACGGAGCGAGGCAAATCAATGGAGTGCCGTGATGAACTTCTAATAATTGAAATATCTCGTGAACTATTGCACAACTCACTCTGAAATTTGCACACAACCTTCTCAATACAATTATAAATAATTGCAGACCGAAGAAAACTATAAAAACACGGTCCGACTTGAAAAAAATTCAATTTATTTATAACAATTGCGAAAAACATGGGTGATATAACAAAAACAATGCATTATTTACATTTTTTCATTCAGCTTATACGAAATACGAACTTTAATGACGACGAGAATTTTTCCTAAAAATGAATAGTTTTCGAGTTATTATTGATTAAAAAAGGTTGAATTTTATACACTTCAAAAGTTTAAAAAATCATAGCATGAAAATAAAAAGATCATATTGAAACAAAAAAATACGTGTCGATTATTTTACTCTAAAGAATGCGAGAAAAAATTTTCGCTGCAATCGATTTTTTAGTTGTAAATCTGATATGGAATGACCCATACGTAATATCGTGTTTAGACGTGCCCAATATTAAAGCGCACCAAACTCTAAAAAGGAGCATTGTTCGTGTTGATTATCGAATGTATTATTGAAATTAACAAGTCGTAAAATTAGACTTTAGTTTGATGTTTGTGCCAGCAATAATTTTTGCAGCATATGATTGTAATATATCGTGCGTCATAATAAAAGAATGAAAGATTGAAAGTCGGAAATATTCAATAACTTCTATTTAAAAATACCAAGTGATTATGACGACTAAAAAGTACAATACAAAATCGTTTAAGTTTTTTTGCTTCTTAATCTTAATTAAAGGAGAAAGATCTAGTACTGCAAAAAAATCATTATTTAACGGATGAATTAAGACTGCTGTTGAAGAAAGAATAGGAGTTGTAAAAGTGTTGATAGTTGAGTTCTGATGAGTCGAAACGTTATCTGTCTATTTTTTACACTAAATACAGATGAGAGATAAAAGTTTGTAAACGTAACAAGTATATACCCATGAAAATGTAATTGCATCGATCACCCGCTGACTTTCTCCTCGAACAAATTGGCTAGTCACGGCCCACAATGATCGCGTTCAAAAGGACAATTCGCTCTCGAATAGTAACGATAACAGGGCGAAAGGAACTTTAATTACTTGCCCTTTATTAATGATCGCGATTAAAAGCAAGCTGACAGACAAATTGTGTTCAATCTGTAAATTAATCGAGATTAGCGACGTTGAGCCAACAAAAGAAATCTAAAACTGCGTTACGCAGCACTTACCACATGAAACATATATTCTCCTCTCATACATACGTACAATTTTTTTGAATTTCATTAACCGTTCCATATAAAATTTGAAAAGAGATATATGAATTATGCAATCAGAATCCAAGTTTTTTTTTCTTTACAAAATGTGTTTATCTAAAGTTTTATACGCACATTTTCAATTAAATTTATAGCATATTCAGTTTAGACCTGTAATTTAACCTCAGTGAAATCTCATCTGTCAACTCGTATTCTGTTAACAATGAAACTCGAGTATTAACAACAGTTGAAATAATTGATCCCCAAAATGGTTCATCAGTGAACAAGCTTGCTTTAATCTCACAGCATCATTATCATAGCCTACGTAGAGAAGCAGTGTTAATTAATCTATAATTATAACCTGTAATAATAATATAAACCTGGAATAGGTACATTTATCTCCTTGTTACAAATACATAACGGCTTTTGCTAATACTCTTATCACTGCATTTTAATTACTTCTCAAAATCTTTAATTTCTATTATTATTATGGTAACTGTAAATTCCGAATCTAAGCAACTTTTTAAAATATTGACTAAGGTTAATTACCTGCTGTCCCAAATGTTTAAACAATATTTCCCATAAATTTGACAAATTCCAAGAATTATTATTAACTTTCCCTTTTTGAAGACCAAAGTAACTTTTGCAGCATATAAAACAATTTTTTAACTACTCTTCTTATATCCCTGGTAATCGAATTGCGTTAACTACGTGGCCAACCGCGAAGCCGCTTACCGCATGTTTGAAAGTACGCTGTTGGCTGTAAATCCTATAATGAGATGAGCCTGTTCACAATAACAAATGGTTGAATTTACATAAAGCATAAACGGATGCGAAATAACATTCAATAGACGAAAATATAAACTACTTTTTTCAAATCCAACACTGTAAAAAAAAAGTTCTATTTAGGTATATGTTATTTTTCGATAGTATATACTTTAAATTAACGGAATAAAATTTCTGAAAGCTTGAACAATTCTTTTTAAAGAGATATTAAGAAATAAATAACGTAGGTGCAAATGTAGAAGTAAATGAACACGTGAGTTAATAAATGAACGCAGATGAGGCAGTAAATGAACGACTTTTTTTCGTTGAACGAAGTGTTTTTGTGAATGAACATTTAGAATTTTGACATTTGGAAGAAACAATGAGTAATCGAATTTCAAAAAGTTAGGTTGTTTTAGGTTAACAACAATAATATCAAACACCGCTTTTAGAAACATGAGAAATTGAGAAAGTTCTTACATCTTTTTTATGCAGTTATGTTTATGAGGTATTTTTACACATTCTCGTGTTTTGTATTATAATTTTCATGTATTTTTCACATGACATCACATGACATACATGTGACATAAGAAGTCCAGCAGAGGTATGTTCATTCACTAAAAGTAGCCTATAAAATAATATGGTTCATAATTGCTATTTCTGATTTGAAAAATCTTATTCATTCACTCCAGCGCGTTCAACAACTGGTACACTTACCCTAATCCCTCATTTATTTTAATCTCCCCTCAGTCCTAAATTGGAAACATATTTTTAGATTGTTTTGAATTGAAATTAAGAGCATGAAGTTATTCCTATGTAAGCAATAAAGCTCGAATCTAAATTAATACCTATAAAAAGAGGCCCAAAACAGTATGTTCATGTTTCGTATTTTCGAATATCCGATTCATAAATTAAATTGTCACTTTCGCGGTTCATTGTTAATTGATTTTCTATGTTCATTTTTATTACACTTGACGTAAATACATTTCAAATACACATACGTTGTACGTGTCAATGGGTAAAAGTAACAAATTTCTTGACATATAAGAATGATATCTGAAAAATCATTACACGATAATATGTCTGAATAACATTGCGATTTCCGGCTCACAAGCATGGAATCGTTGAGTGAAGACTCAACGATGGAATCATTGCCTTTCAAAGCGATACTTCAACGATAGGCATCAACGTTGCTAAATTATGACTTATCATTTTAAAAAGAAGAAAAAACTAACAAGAGTGTACAACATCGACATTTTGACATTCATGCTATTTCATGGTTGATCATTCAACACAATCATCCTTCCTCCGAATTTCATTATTCCAGTAACGACTTCCTTCAATTCAATAAAACGTGTAAAAATTTGCAATGTGAAGCATTACTTTTGATTCAAAATTCTGTTGTTTAATTAATTCTAATCTGACTTGCATTTTTTAACTAATATAATCGGTTTTTGAGATTTTTTGGGTCAAACTTTTTTTTTTTGAAAAATCACGAATAACTGAATCTCAACTTTGTGAGAGACTAATAAATGCTAACTTTAGAGTTGTAATTTTAAAACAACAGAAAAAACTGGGGGTTCGCTAATGTTGCGGTTCAAGTGAAAGTTGGCATCCTTTAGAACAGAGACTCCCAATAGAACTCTTTTCGAGGGTTCCTTTTTAGTTCGTTGATATCCGATAGATGGGGACATGAAAAATATCTGCAGTCGGTAAAAGTTTTCAACATAACCTTAAAAACTCTCACATTTCATGCCCATTATCTTCCTTTCAATCTTCGAAATGAGTTGAGGCAGAAAATGAGTTCTGTACAAAAAGTCTCTATTATCATACATCATACTCAAACTCATACTTTGGGTTCCTTTAAAACAATTTATACTTTTGGTTTCCTTTTTAGTAAGTGTTCCTTTTTGTTGCAGCTCCCTTGGAATCAAAAATCGGTTCTAATAGAAACCCCAGTTTTTTCTATGAAGAGACTGGAGCTTCTGATAAAGTATAGATAATGTAGCTATCTGCCTGTACTTAATTTACACATAAAACTCGATGATGCAAAGGTTCTAATTACACTCATCGGTAGATCGAGGGCCCATAGATCGAGGGCCACCTTCATGGTCGTTCACGCTTCACTAATTCACTTGAGGACCGTCTACCCCCGAGCCCGGCCCTCGATCTACCGATGAGTGTAATTAATACTACTATACTTGTGCTTTATAAATACTTTATAAATACTTATAAACAAGTTTTATAAACAACTGCACAACCTTTCTCATTATATTATCCAAGTTGATTTGAGTACTTATACTTGTGCTTTATAAATACTTATAAACAAATTTTATAAACAACTGCTCAACCTTTCTCATTATATTATCCAAGTTTTGAAAGGTGAAAACTAACTTTATTCTCAAATTCACCCTTCAGCTTTAAATAAATTAAAGCAACAAAGGGAGATGATTGAAGCTATAATTAAGAGCTAATTATGACAAAGCAATAAATATATTTAATTAAAATTTTTAAATAATAAAAGAACTCTATAATTCTATGAAAACGACATTATTGATACTTTTAGACACTAAATGATACTTCGAAATACAGTCGATTAACAAACACATAAAAGAAATTGGTAAAATGAAACGATATCTCGACATGTATCATTTATAATCCAGGTGTATATCTGGACTTGATGAATATCGTAAAATCGTCGATCATATTTACTAAGGTAATCTGTCTCTATAATAATAAAAGCAGGTGTCAGATGTATCAAGGTTTAAGGAAGAACTGAACATAATGGCGAGAAGACGGTAGCCTAGACGCGTTTTAGAGATTCATTATTAAAGACGGAGAAGAATTCCACGCCAAATTCCGTATTAAATAACTCGAGCAGGACTTGCCGAGAGTTTGTACATGCCAAGAATGCAAGTTAAATATTCAACGGGGAATGAAAACCTTAATTTTATCACTCGAGAAATTCTCATTTCCTATGAAACATCAAGGTGGCCCAAATGAAAGTATATATGTGTTAATCAGGAAACGCGGCTCTTTGATTATTTAAGCAAATTTATTCCTTAAGAGAGTAAATTTATTCCAAGTGCAGTACTTGTTTCAAAGATGTGTAACTGGAGTTGCAGGAAATCCTCGATATAATTACGAACATAAAAAAGCTACGTTTGGTTAATTTTGAGGTCAAGAATATAATGTATAATAATTTACATATAGTAATTACACTATCACTGAATAATTACTGTAAAATTATGATATTGTTATAGACTAAATGTGATAAAGATTTTGCAGAATTATTCATTGTCCAATTAATTATTATTTGTACAATGATGAATACTAATTGTACAAAGCTCCTTGATTATTAATCATTACTATTATCGCTATTAGCATCATTTGTAGAATCCAATATAGACATCTTGCGAACTCGTGATCTAGTTCCCCCCAAGTGCACAAAACAGACAATTACGAACATTTTTTGTAGTTGGTCGTCTTAATTATAGCAACCATCCGACAAGTTGTATGTTCATGATGGTTATTCGACAACAAACTAAAGACGGTTAACCGTTGATGAGTTCGGAATATTCTCCTAAAGAGAAGATGAATCTGACCACGAGAGGAGCTCAGGACCTCCCGTCGTGCAACATCCTACCTCCTGCCGTTCTTTGTCCTTGTTTAGATTACTCATCCAGAATCGTGCCTCGAACTCGATCTTTGCTTCAAAAAAGACAAAAAATTAAACTACAAGAAGAAAACAAAAGCAGAACACCAAATTGTTGCACCGACTTTCACAATGCACAAGAACAGTGGCGTATGCACAGTCAGCGCAAAAAATTCCAGAAAATCCTGAACTCAATGGTAAGTGTGCAAATTCTTTTCAAATTACCTCTAATAAAACGATTTGAAAAAAAATGAATATTTCAATGCCGATTGTTTTATGTTATTTAAAAAATTTGCAATAAATCAGCTCCTAAAACTTCAAGCAAGAGATTTTCTAATTAATTACCAAAAAAACTCTGCAATTCCCGAGCAAAAAAGCTGACGCAATTTGACAAACACTCAAGATAGATGTATCACATTTATCTCGTGTTCATCACGAAACCCTAAATCTAGCAATACACACGAATTTGCCAAGTCAAAAAAAGATGCCTCAAACTTTCAAGAAATCTCTGCATTAATTACAGCGAGTAATGGTCTGTGTCGAATGATCCGGATGACGAATACTAATCTAAAATGCGAGAAACGAAGCCATATAATCTGTTGAAAGTGACTCAGTAAAAATTTTCTTCAACTGTTGGAACATCTTGTCGATGGTTGGTATTTTTGCCCTTTTCTCCTTCCCGACAAAATAGGGATGAAAGATGATCTATAAGAAGTGGGAGAGAAGGGATGATTGGGGTAAAACTGGCGTATAATTTTTGAGCAATTAGAGCCAAGTGGGCCCAAATCTCAACTTGACCGGGGGGCGCCCTATTATAATGGCTCGAAAATACCCCTATACCTTTTGACAGATGGTACGAAGACCGGCAAATTGCCACTTTAACCTTTCTTTTCGTCTCAAGTTTAACACGTTGGAATCTGCAACAACATATATGTAGTTGTAAGTGCGTAGCTTCGTTAATTTATTGAAATCGCTGACGTCTAAACCTAAACACTGCTCACCGAGCTGCAATGTCCGTGAAATATACAACCTTGTGAATCAGGGAGACGTCCGACCTACATCACCCAAACGCATTTTGGGCAGAGGATTTCCCCTCGAGGAAACTGATTCCTCAACTCGACCTGATTGCCGAATGTCACACGACCCTCCCAAACGTGAGAGAATTAACGAGCTTTCGCTGACCTTATAGTTTATGAAATACTATTCATGAATGGTTATTTCGTATTGCGCAACTGGTTATTGTGTTGGACCCATTAGTTATGGGGCCCGTGAGAAAAAATGACATGAATACCACTGACAAATGTCAGTCGTTAACTATTAGCAGAGTGAGTAGTATAATAATGGATGATTTAATAAGAATTTGTTTGAAGAAGCAAAACATCTATTTAAATTAAAATGATTTATGAAAACAAGATACGCGTATGGAAGCTGATTATTATAGATGTTAAAGTAAAAAT
Source organism: Euceroptres primus (assembly GCA_037177015.1). Lineage (NCBI taxonomy): Eukaryota > Metazoa > Arthropoda > Insecta > Hymenoptera > Figitidae > Euceroptres > Euceroptres primus. Next base: position 11,801 of record JBAGKK010445656.1, read on the forward strand.
TTTCAATTGAAAGTTCCATTTGCATTTTTAAATTCATGTTAATATTTCATTTATTTTAAATTGAAACTTTTATTACAAAAAGGTTTTACATTTTTAATTTCACATTTTTAATATGAATGTTTGAAGCAGTACAAACATAAAAAATTTGAAATTGAATACATTCTCTGATAATTTTGAAACTATGTTATCATTATTATAAATGGCTTCGTTTCTTGAATAATATAAAAGTTTAGTTACAAAATTTTATTAGCTTTTACAAAAATAATTTATGAATAATATTAATTTCAATTGGAACGTGTGATTTTGCAAATTAAAATAGTTTAAGTTGGCTTTGCCGTAAGGACCTAATTCTGCCAACGAATCTGATGCTTTAAAAACTTTAAATGTGACACAACACTCCCAAACAAGAAAGAATTTATGAGATTCCTTAAGTCTTAAAGTGGCTAGTATCTCGTCTAGTATAAATTCTCGAATAATTATGTTTCGTAATTTTACTCGGATATTTATAAAGATAATCAATAAAATTAGTTAAAATACAAGAAAAACCATTAACGTAATATAAAAAAATATAAAAAACATGTAATTAATTTTTTTTATCGAATTAAATTTTTTGCTTTTAATAATTACATTCTGGAATACTATCTGAAGACGAATCAAGAATATTTGATCAATAAGGCCTTAAATTGTCTTACGAGACAGTACATAACACCTATAGATTGATTGAAATTTAACGTGGAGGTAAAGAAAAAGTCGGGAAAAAATGTACCTGACCTTCCGATAGCATCGATCTAAAATCGATAGGGATTTTTCGTTTACACTTCCCACAGAGACCATCTGCGGTGTTACAAGTCATTTTTCGCTTGTTTTTTCAACTAGAACCAATTATCAAAACAGTCGCGGACCGGGTGGTGTTCGTAATAACGAATAATTGGTTGAAAATGCTGACAGGTTGGAGACACCTAGTTGCAACAAGCAAACCTTTTTGCCAGCCTTTAAAAAACCTCGACTATTGTGAAACTCTCTCCTATATTCTGTATCAACAAATAAATGACAGGAACAAAAAATCATTTTCTGCATAGAAACAAAGTCACTATGTTTTGTCGTTAACAAAGTCGTTAAACCATCAAGCATTAATACGAGTCAAATTACCACCTTTTTTAGTTAATAATTCAAACCTACACACTCATTTTGTGATATTATTTTTCCAAGTAATTTTTAAATGAAAATACTTCATAAAAACAATTTTTTTTCTTCGCTTTGTGAGCTTGAGTTGAAGGAAATTGTATAATGAATCAATAAAGCAACAAAATATTTACCAGATAATATATCAATATTTTTTAATATATCTAGACTTTTGGTAAATTATTCAATGAATTTTTTTTATTAATTTTCATTTTACACAAATGTTTTCCTTTGTTGAACCTCAGTCGCTGTTAACTGTGCCGCACACATACATATGTATGGTGAGTTGGAAAACCAAGCGAATTCCCAAATTCATTGAATCTATCGTGTACACAGTTACTATTGACTTTGTTCTCGTTCAAATGCACATTTTTTATGACGCACCAATGGAATGTACGCAAACAGAAAAAAGCACCCCCAGCATGACGCATGTGTTTCACTTCTTTTTTCCAGTTTGAACAGGAAAGACCTTTCCTCCGCTCTTTATTCGGGGGTAATCCAATTTTACGGGATATGCAGTATAGGTAATTGGCCGGACGACATAGGGCCGATAGATTTTACCCCAGAAAAAATTTGTCTATAAAAAATACACAGCTGCTTACCAATAATCCAATTCCCGATTTTCCGTGCCAGTGACCTTTACAAGCCATCAAATATCGTCTCAATATTTCCAATTGTTTTCATTATTTCATCGGTTAATGGAATTAAATCGTTTTTACCATGTTTCGTAATAACGAAGCAAAAAGAGAGAAAATAATGGAAAATAAAATATTTGTGAAGTTTTGTAGATTAATTTTTCATTTATTGAGAATTATTTAATTTATGAATTAAATTCAAATAAATAACAGTTTTCCATTATGAAAATATATTGTTAACTTTTCCCAATGAAATATTTTGTAAAAAATTTACGACTATTAGATAGATTTATTTTCTCAAAAGGGAATACTTTGTCTTGTCGAAAACAATCAACTTATTGTTAGATACGGAGTTTTGAAAGAAAGAAAGAAAGAAAGAAAGAATGGTCGAAGGTGAGACCGTTGCAAAGGCACATGGGTAAGTAGAATCGTTTTGGCTGTTATATGGAAGGTTGTAATTAAGGTGTGTAGAAGAAGGTAACCTCGACAACAATTAAAATAATAAGTAGATTCGTGCCGGATCGAAACCTATAACCACTAACATTTTAGCCGCCACAGTATGATTTAAGATGATACCTATACTCCTAATCCTTTTGAGTCTAATCGCTAGTCTTACTTTTTGGTGACGAATTGCCAACTATCGTATTAGCAAAGCACGCACAATAACGATAAATTACCTGCCAGGCATTATTATCCCACATTTATAAAAATAATGCCACGTCTCCATAAGGAGTATTTATTGAACTATATTTATCGTTTCGGAAAAGACCAACCTATCAAGCGATTATCGGTGGGTGCGACGACTTCGTCATCTTCCTGTATTCTTCACGATTTGACCTGCTACTTTAATTTATACAATCCAAACAAGTCAGAAAATTAACAGATTTCAAATATTTTTAATACTCTGATGAAAAGAAATAAAAAATTATCATTCGGTGGTTTATATATTTCGATAAAAATATTTTTTTATAAATAAAAATCTTTTCAAGTTTATTTTTGCAAATATAAATTTCTATTAATTTGTTTCCAAAAGTTCATGTAGACAAAGTTTGACTACATGAAATTTTGAAAACAAAGTAATGAAAATTACACGACACGTTTCACTATCAAATGTATCGTGTAAATTTCAGGGCGCACTTTAATTTTTTTTCAAGATGAATGTGCGGAAATGTCCTGAAAATGACATTTTTATAAGTAGATAAGTGACTTATGCAGGAAAGTTTGAAGCAAGATTATGTTACGATTTCATAATTCGATTGTTTCAGTTGTGGTCGAATAAATGGAACATTTTTTAGAAGCACAATCCTGCACTGTGTTCTCAAGAGTCATGCACCGTAACGCAGCCAAACACGCTCAAAGGTCCTCGAAACAAGAGAATTCAAAAGGCTTTTGTCCCTCTAGTGAAATAACTGCACGAGTCATTCTCTTAAATTTGATTTAGCTGCCTACAGGTATCCTTGTTCCTGCCGCATCAGGTCAGCACTTGCCAGTCTCGAATTCCTTCTGTTATCTCCAAATTACTTCCTTTACGAGTTTGAAGGATACCCGTAAAATTTTCACTTCGTTACTCCAAAATTGTGGAATTTATTGTCTCTCATATTCTGCCATTTATTGACTATTAGTTGGTTCTCATTTTTATCTTCAAATTGTTTTATGCTTTACTAAGATTTAAAATAAACTCGGCTTTCAAAAATTATTTGTCAAAGTTCAAATGGCCACAAATCCAAAGTTGGACACGTTTCATTTCGATTCAGTGTTAAATAATGCCACGCATCACAGTGGAAAATAAGTACACTTTTTGGTTCTAATTAATATTCAGCCTACAATTCTTTACCGATTTGGATGACTTTTTAAATAAAAAAGCTAGTAAAATTTCGAAGAGAATTGTGTGGCTGGATTTTAAAAAAATGATTTCAATTTTTTTTAAATAACAAATATAACGTAAAAAATGACAATTTTTCCAGTTCGAGCTGCTACCGTCTTCGAAATAATGCGAAAATTTTTGCAATCGTCTATATTTGTTAGAGCGACATCAGTTGAAGATAATTTGTCATGCTCTATTTAACACAAAATTTTGTTTATAAACAATTAATTTGTTAATAGCGATTTTTTAAAAATTTTACTATTTCGAAGTTTTCTTTTACATACTACACTGTAAACAAATTTTGGAAATTTTCAAGACTAAATAGTATGAAATTTTTCTGAAAAAGGTTTTTCCGAGCAAAATGGGTAATTTCTCCGAGAATATTAGAAAATTTTCCGAATATAATAATGGTTAATTTCCGAGAAGTTAGAAAATATTTCGTAAAGCTCCCGAAAAATTTTTTACGGTGTATTTTATAAGCGATTTGTGTCAAAATAATATTATGATGGAAAAACCATGTAGTCAAATAATTATTTTTAATATTATAAACAAATTTCATAAACAAATGCTTAAGTTGGTCATTTTTCGACTTAAAAATTCGTTTGTTTCAATGCTAATATAATATTAATTGGCTAACCCAAGATTATTTTAACACCAAACATTTTTAGACAATAAATTTTATGATTATTATAAACAAATTTAATAAACAAATGCATACTTCGGACATTTTTCGACAAAAAATTCATTTTTTTACATGTTAATACTTTTAATTGGCTAACCCAGGATTATTTCTATACCAAACATTATTTGGCAATAAATTTAATGATTATTATAAACAAGTTTTATAAACAGCACAATTTAGACATTTTTTAATCAAAATATTCGTTTCTCTCTGTTAGTACTTTGTATTGACTATTCTATCATAATTACATCATTATATTTTAATTAGCTAATAAATTTTATGATTATTATAAACAAAATTTATAAACAAATTTAAAACGTAGTTGTCTAAGAAAATTTTCAGACCTAAACTAGTTCCATCGGCTTCCTTTACTCATATTTCTCTTTTCTGAACCAAATTTTTATAATTATCATTGTTATAATAAATTTTTCTTCAAGCAATTGATAGACCTTGGAGCTAATGCCTTGTTAAAAAACCAAAATTATTAAGAGACATGGCTTCAAACTTGTCCGAAAACGCTCACTTCAAATAAAATATGTAAACTGTGCAAAAACATTTTTTTCCTAAAGTTGAGAATGTGTGTTATCTATTTAAGTATTAGGAATCATTCAATTTATTGGCGAATAATGTTTAGAGTTGAAATAATTCTTAGTTAGCTAATTACTATTATTAGCATTGAAAAAAACGAATTTCTAAGTTGATTAATGACTGAATTAAGCATTTATTTATGAAATTTGTTTACAATATTAACAATAATTATTCGACTACAAGATTTTTCCATCATTATATTATTTTGACACAAATCGCTTGCAATATAATAAAAGGAAACGTCAACATAGTGAAAGTTGAAAAACACAAATTAATTTTTATAAAATTTTTTTGTTTAATGTATCATGAAGAATCATCTTTAACTGATTTCGCTCTATCAAATGTAGCCGATTATAAAAATTTTCACATTATTTCAAAGAATCTAGGAGCTCGAATTGTTTATTTAAAAAAAATTGAAAACCTTTTTTAAAAATTGAATGGCACAATTCTCTTCAAAATTTTATTAGCTTTTTATAAATAAAAAGTTATCCAAATCGGTAAAGAATTGTAGACTAAATATTAATTTGGACCAAAAACTGTACTAATTTTCCACTGTGCGCATACAAGTAATTGTCAAATTGAAGGCAAACTTGAAGTCCCAGTAATGTAACATTAAATTAGAAACTCTTACTGATTTTTTATTTTATTTAATAAATACTTATTATCATCCTCTACAAATGATCAATTTTTCTTTCCTTGCTGTTCCTATTTACTTAAATTTAATATAAGAACACCTTAAACGTTATTTGCGCACGGCGCACAGTGGGGCGAAATGAAAAAAAGATGTTCAAAATAACCTGTAGGTCCCAATTCTTAATCGATTTTCAATTAATTTTTTTGAAAAAATTCAACTATGAAT
>JBAGKK010445766.1:0-26890 GCA_037177015.1 Euceroptres primus
GTTACTGGAACTACAACATTTCAGGAACATCGTTACTTATATCGAGTTACTCCCCGACACTGAAGTTAACTTTATATTAAATTTATTTAAATTTAATAATAATTAATAAATTTAATTATTATTGATAACTTATATTATAATTAAATTTATTTATTAAATATAATTATTATAATTAAATTTAAATATATTTATATTTATTTTTATATATTATTTATATTAAATTTAATCTTTTTGGTTGAAAAATCAACTATTTGGTTAAAACAAAGATTCTAATGAATACCCAAAGTTTTCAAAAATTTCACAAAGACTTCAATTATTTCGCAAAGATTTCGAATAAATTTAAAAGATTTCACAAATACTTCAATTATTTTGCAAAGATTTTCAAAGGTTTCAATGATTTCCCAAAGATTACACAAAGATTTTAACGATTTCCCAAAGATTTCAAAAATTTCAGAAATATTTTGGATAGATTTACAAGATTTTACAAATATTTTAATTATTTTTCAAAGATTGTAAAAAGATTTCACTAAGATTTTAATGATTTTCCAAAGACTTTAAATATTTGGCAAAGATTCTTAATATTTTAAACACAATTTAAAAACATTTCAAAGATTTTAAACGATTTCAAAATTGTTTAGGAGGTTTCAAATAATCTCACACAGATTTCACAAAAATTCATAAGGATTTAAAAATATTTCAAGAATTTCAAAGATTTTAACAAAGGTACGATAGATCTCTTAAAGATTTCAAAACATTTCATAGATTTGAAACGATTAAAAAAGGTTCCAAAAAATTTGGGATGATTTGAAAAGATTTCAATTGAACACAAAAGATTTTGCAAAGAATAAAGAAGGATTTTAAAAAATTTTCAAAAGATTTTTAAAAAATTTACAAAGCTTTCAAAGATTTTACAAAAAAATTTTAATATTCCAAAAGATTTCTCAAAGATTGCAAGCATTTCAAAGAGTTAAAATGGTGCGTAAGCCAGTTTTCAAAGATTTTAAAAGTTTGAACAGATTTTAGGGATTTTTAAGGTTTAAAAAAAAAGCTATAAACCAGATTTCTAAGGTTTCGAAACATTTCAAGGATTTGAAACGATTTCCAGATTTTTTCAGAAGATTTCAAATATTTCGGTAGAAAATTAATCTTCTTGGTGGAATCTTTTTTAGTTGAAAATTCAACTATTTTGGCCAATCTATTTTTATTTTTTTTTAAACTAATGTTTTGTTCGATATTCGCTTTTTGCGGGGTTGAAAATTCAACTCTCTTGTTGAACGTTCGTCTTTTTTTTATAGAAAATTAATCTACTTATTTAAAAATAATTTTTTTTGGTTAAAAATGCAACTGCTTGGTTAAAAGTTGAATTACTTTGTTAAAAATTAATTTTTCAGTTGTAAATGCATGACGTTAATTGAAAATTCATCTCTGGTTAAAAAATTAACTATTTTTTATTACATATTTTTTTAAAATTAAAAATTCATGTATTTTGTTAAAAGTTCAACTATTTGGTTGAAACTTAATTTACTTTGCTGAAATTTAACCAATTTTGTTAAAAAGTATCGTTTCTGATTGTAAAGTTAACTATTTTTTTATTTTTTATTGAATTCAACTGTCTTTTATTTAAAATTAAAATATTGTTTTCGTTAAAATATCAACTCAGCATTTTGGTTTGATATTTTAACTTTTTTTTGTCAAAAGTTCGTTCTTTTTATTGAAAATTCAATTTTGTGAATAAAAACTGATCTATTTGTTTGAAAATTTAACTTTTTTGTTAAACATTCGTTGTTTTTTGTTGAAAGTTAATTTTTATAACTAAAAAATAAAATATTAATTAATTAATAATTTCCTAAAGATTTCAAAATGAATTCAGATAAATTAAAAAGAATTTACAAAGACTCAATTTTATTCACAAAGATTTCCGATAGGTTTCAAAAATTGCACAAAGGTTTCAATAATTTCTTAAAGATTTCACAAAGATTTAAAATATTTCGCAAAGATTTTAATGATTTTTCAAAGATTTCACAAACTTTTCAAATATTACCAAATATTTCAAAAATATTTTACATATTTCGCAAAGGTTTCCAACGGTTAAAAAAAATTGACAAAGATTTGAACGATTTCCCAAAGGCTTACAAAATTTCACAAATATCCTACAGATTTTTAATATTTAGCAAAGATTTCGGATAGATTTAAAAGATTTCACAAAGATATCAATAATTTCACAAATATTACCAAATATTTTTAAAATATTTGAAATAATTCGAAAAGATTTCAATGATTTCCCAAAGATTTTAAATAATTAGCAAAGATTTCAGATAGATTAAAAATATTTCCCAAAGATTTCAATAATTTCACAAATATCGTCAAATAATTATTTTTAGAATATTTCAAATAATTCGCAAAGATTTTCAAAGATTTAAAAAAGATTTTAATTATTCCTTAAAGATTTCAAATATTTTACAGTGATTTCAAAGATTGCACAAAGATTTCAATGATTTTCCAAAGATTTCTTAAAGATTTTAAAGATTCCAATGATTTCACAAAGATTTCAAATATTTCGCTAAGATTTCGGACAGATTAAAAATATTTCAAAAAATTTCAGATAGATTTCAAGGAGTGCACAAAGATTCCAATGATTTCTTAAAGATTTCGCAAAAATTTCAATAATTTCACAAATATTATCAGATATTTCAAAAATATTTTTTCGGGTTGAAAAATCAACTGTTTTGTAAGATAATTCGGCGTTTTCAATTAAATATTCAACAGCTTGGTGGAAAATGTAACTATTTGTTTGAAAATTCACTTTTTTGTTCAAAGTTCTTAATTTTGGTTCGCAAATTCATTTATCGACGTAAATTAAATTTTTTATGAGTGAAAATGCAACTGTTTTAATCAAAATTAATATATTTTGGTTTAAGATTAATATTAACTGTTTTTTTATTATTAAAAATTTAAATCTTTTTTTTTTGAGATATCAACTACTTGAAAATTAATTTTTCTAACTGAAAATTAAACTATTCTATTTCCGGTTGGAAATCTATTGTTTTTTTTTAGTTGAAATTTATTCTATTTGATTAAAAATTCATTATTTTGTTGAAAATCCGTCTTTTTTATTATGAATTTATCTTCCTTCTTAAAAGATCATCTCTTTGGCTTTAAAATTCAAAAACTTGATAGAAAATTCAACTATTTGGTTGAAAATTATCTTTTTTGTTAAAAATGCAGGTTTTAGGTTTGAATATTCATCTGTTTTTTTTTAGAAAATTTGGTTGAAAATTTATCTTTTTTAGTAGAAATTCCAACTATTTGCCTACTCTCACTACTGTTTTCTAGTTAAAAATTCGTCTGTTTTGGTAGAAAACTATTCTTATTGTTTTGAAATTGCCGCAATTTTTGTCTTGCAAAGTAACTTTTTTGTTAAAAATTCATATTTTCAACTTGAAAGTTCAACAATTTTGATCATTCTTTTGTTTCTTTTTTATTTAAAATTTTGTATTTGTTGGAAATTCGTCTTTGTGTTTGGAAATTCATCATTTTATTTAAAAATGCATCTTTCATGCTTGAAAATTCAACTATTTTGTTGAAAATTTAATTATTTTTTGGAAAATTCAACTCTTTGGTTGAAAATTGAACTAATTTGTTGAAAATTTGTTTTTTGCTTTGGTTGCTGAAATACCAACTATTACATTCTTTTAGTATTCATCTTTTTGTTGAAAGTACAGCTGTCTTCTAAAAAAATAGTGTTTTTGGTTTGAAAATTTAACTATTTAATTGACAATTCAACTATTTCTTTAAAAGTTCAAATATTTCGTTGACAATTTTTTTCAATCGCTTAAAAGCTCATTTTTATTGCTTTCCAATTCGACTATATGGTTGAAAATGTAATTATTTTTTTTAATTCAATTTTTTTGTTAAAAAATTATCTTTTTTGTTAAAAATTAAACTGTTTTGTTTATCATTTGTCTATTTAGACAGAATTTTCGTCCTTTTGGATTGAAAATCCTTACCTTTCTGTTAAAAATGCTACTATTTTCGCTTTAATTCTATTATTTTTTGTTAAAAAATTCGACCATTTGGTTAAAAGCTCAACTATTTGGTCAAGAAGTCATCTTTTTGTTCGAAAATTCCACTCTTTTGTTAAAAGTTCGTCTATTTAGACAAAAAATTAATTATTTCGAATTGAAAATTCATCTTCAATGTCAGAAAAGTCAGGAGAAAATGAGGGAATTTTGAAAATGAAGTTTTTTTTTTTTGTTTTACAGAATCGTTACCCAGCCAAGATTACCATGGTGGCCTCAAATCGATTTGGTTTACTCTCGCAGTGCCGAATTGAGAAATATGTTTACAGACGCTTTAAATAAAGTTACACAAAGTTACATATCGCACACGCCGTTGCGGATGATTCAGAGTTTAACACTTAAGGGCAAGGAGCAGAATAAATATCGAGACAGGGGCGAAGAAGTATCCAGTTATCGAAATCTTCTCCTTTGGATGGTCCGATTAATTCACGCTGATCCCATGTTGATGCTAAACGTACGTACAAGTTTAATTCGTTTTTTTTCGTAAAATTCTTTTTTTTATGTTAAAAATTAATTTTTTAAACTGAAAATTAAAATATTCCATTTTTGGTGTTTAAACTTTGTTTAAATTCGTAATATAAAATTGAATAACAATGTTTTCTTTGTAAAAGCAGCTTTAGATGTAACTACTTTGTGGTAAATTAATTTTTTTAACTGAAAATTTGAAATTTTTTTCTTCCTCTTGACTCAAAAATCTTCCATAGTAGAAAATTCGTATTTTTTGGTTGAATTCAACTTTTTTTAAATTTCAAATTAAAATATTTTTTAGTTGAAATATCAACTGTTACATTTTTCATTGAAAATTCAACTACATGGTTTAAAGTTGGACTCTTTTGTGAAGAATTAATTTTTTTGGGGTAAAAATTCACCATATCAATTTAAAATTAATCTTTTTCATTGAAAATTTAATTGTTTTTTTATTCGTTTTTTTTTTGTTAGAAATTAATTTTTTTACCTGAAAATTTTAATATTTTTTTGAGTATGTTTTAAAGTTCGACCCTTCTGTGAAAAACTATTTTTTTTGTAAAAAATTCATCATTTCACTTGGAAATTCATTTTTTTTATTGAAAATTTAATCATTTTGTTGAAAATTTGTTTCTTTGTTAAAATTTAAGTTTTGTATTGGAAATTTAAATATTTCTATTGAATATTGCTCCTTTTGATTGAATATTAACTTTTTAAAATGAGGGTTCGGCTCTTTAATTTTTGATTAAAGATTAATCTGTTTGGGTAAAAATTGATCTATTTTGTTAAAAATACGTTTCTTTGTTGTTAAAAATTTTTTTCATTAAAAATGTAACTTGCATTTTTCCATTTTTTAGTCGAAAATTCAACTATTTGGTTGAAAATTTATGCAATTTGTTAAAAAATCGTCTTTTTTATATGTAATTATTCTTCTTGATTAAAAATTAAACTATTTAAGTTAAATATTCACTATTTTAGTTGAAAATCATAATTTTAGTTGAAAATTGAACTACTTCATTGAAAGTTTAACTCTTTCATTAAACATTCATCTTTTTTTTTTTAATTCAAATATTCTTGTTGGAAAATCGTCATTTTAGTTGAAAATGCATCATCTTAGTGTAAAATTTAATTATTTTGTTGAAAATTCTTTTTTTTTCTTGGTTGATTATTAATTTTTTAACTGAAAACTGGACTTATTCCATTTTTGGTTAAAAATTGATCTGTTTCAGTTCAAAATTGAACTATTTGCTGGAAAATGTATTTTTTCAGTTGAAAATTTAACTACTTTAGGCTAAAATTCATTACCTTAGATGAAAATTCATGATTTTAGTTGAAAATGAAATTACTTGTTTTAAAGTTAAACTCTTTTGTTAAAATTCAACCAAAATTTTTTTACAAAAGAGTTTAAATTTCGGCAAGTAGTTTAATTTGCAACAAAAGTGATAAACCTTTAACTGGAATTGTTAAAAAGAAAAATTCCACTGCAAATAATTCAACCAAAAATGGAATCATTAAATTTTTAACAAAAATTAATTATGGGACGAGAAACAAAAAAGATGTTGGAACAAAATAGATCATTTTTAGTTCAAAATTCAACTATTCCAGTTAAAGAATTATAGATTCACCATTTTATTTTAAAATTTCTTTTTTAGTTCAAAGTTCAAATATTTTATTGGAAATTTATCTTCTTTAGTTGAAAATTCAACTATTTGGTTAAAAATTCATCTATCTTGTAGAAAAATCGTCCTTTTTTAGAAAATTAATCTTTTTGGTTGGAAATTCTACTGTTTGATTAAAAACTGATCTATTTTGTTAAAAATTTAATACTTTTACTTGAAAAGTAAGGAATTTGAAGCTTTTAATATTGAATTTAATATAGTATCCCGATTAATTTTGCTTAATATGTACTTTATTAATTATTTTTTTAGTATTATTTATTTCAAACCTTTGTGAATTAAATATATGGATTGAATCCCTAGAAGCTCGTACTATTAATAAATTACATATCCTTCAATAAAGTTACTTTCTCAAATGAAAAAAAAGTTATTTAACATTACATATGAATAGTAATATTTTAACACATCTAGATATTTAAAGAATGAAAAAAACAATATTTATAATAAATTTATTTTTAAAAATGCGAAATACTTGAGTGATACAAATATTATTATTTGGTTTTAACCTTTTTAACATCTTTTTTCATAGAAAATTATTCTTGGTTAAACATTCAATAATTTTAGTGGATTTTTTTCTTGGTTAAAAATTCATCTTCTTTGATAAAAATTAATCTTTTTGGTTAAAAATTCGTTTTCTTTATTTTTTTTTGATATTTCAACTATTTGGTTGAAAATTAAATTTTAAACTGAAAATTTTACTATTAATTTTTTTCTGAAAATAATCTTTTTATGTTAAAAATTCCACTATTTGGTTCAAAGTTGATGTACTTTGTTGAAATATCGTCTTCTTTGGTAAAAACTTGGATTAGTTGGTAAAAAACTTTTTCTTTGTAGAAAATTTCATTAATTGGTCAAAAACTTTTTTTTTGTAGAAAATTAATTAAAAATTCTTTTTTTTTTTTGTTTTGAATATTAATTTTTCTAACTGAAAATTAAAGTATTCCATTTTTTGTTGAAAAAATATCTTTTTTAGTTGAAAATCCAACTATTTGGTTCATATTTCATGTTTTTTATTGAAATATCGTCTTTTTTATTTAAAAATTTTATTATTTGTTTTTAACCTCATCTTTTTCCATAGAAAATTAATCTTTTTGGTTAAAAATTCGTCTTTGGTAAAAAGTTAATCTTTTTGGTTAAAAATTCGTGTTTTTTTTGGAAAATTCATCTCTCTGGTTGAAAATTAATTTTTAAACTGAAAATTTTACTATTTAATTTTTTTCTGAAAATACTCTTTTTAGGTTAAAAATTCCACTATTTGGTTCAAAGTTGATGTATTTTGTTGAAATATCGTCTTTTTTGGTAAAAAATTTGATTAGTTGGTAAAAAAATTTTTTTTTGTAGAAAATTAATCTACTTGGTTGAAAAATCGTTTTTTGTTGTAGTTGTTGAAAATTCTACTATTTCGTTGAGAATTCATCTTTTTTGGTAGAAAGTTCGAAATTCGTTTTTTTTTGTTTTGAAAATTAATTTTTCTAACTGAAAATTAAAATATTCCTTTTTTTGTTGAAAGCTTATCTTTTTTTAGTTGAAAATCCAACTATTTCTTTCATAGTTCATGTTTTTTGTTGAAATATCGTCTTTTTTAGTAAAAAAATTCATTACTTGGTTTTAAACTGATCATTTTTCGTGGAAAATTAATCTTTTTTGTTAAAAATTCGTGTTTTTTGTTGTTGTAAAAATTCAACTATTTGGTTGAAAATCAATTTTTAAACAACTGAAAATTTAACTATTCACTTTTTTCTGAAAATTAATCTTTTTTTTGTTAAAAATTCAACTATTTAATTTAATGCTTATCTATTTTGTTGAAATATCGTCTACTTTGGCAAAAAATTTCATTAATTGGTCAAATACTTTTTTTTGTAGAAAATTAATTTAAAATTCTTTTTTTCAATGTTAAAAATTAATTTTTCTAACTGAAAATTAAAATATTCCATTTTTGGTTGAAATCGCATATTTTTTCTTTTTTTAAATCCAATTATTTGGTTCATAGTTCATGTTTTTTGTTGAAATATCGTCTTTTTTAGTAAGAAATTTATTATTTGGTCGGAAATTCGTTTTTTTTTGTGTAGAAAATTAATCTTTTTCGTTGAAAATTCGTGTTTTTTTGTAGAGAATTCAATTATTTAGTTGAAAATTAATTTTTAAACTGAACATTTAAGTAATTACTTTTTTCTGAGTATTAATCTTTTTTTGTTGTTAAAAATTCAACTATTAAAAAATAAATTTATAATTAATTTAATAAATAATTTATTTAAATTTAACTATTAAATTATCTAAATTGACGATAAAACGGATAAAACAGTTCACATGAACTTTGGCCCGATAATATTAAATACCACTGATAGGAGAGGTTTATCACTTATTCACTTCCTCTGCTTTCATTTATTGTGCAAGCTAGGTTAGGATGACGCATTGTAATTTTAAACCGTCTGAAAGACGCGTTTGGATGAACTGACGATATTTATTTTTTCATATTTTATCGAGAGTCGTTAATTGTTCACTATATTACGAAAAATCTGGGACAAGTTTCGACGTCAACGAATGTCAACACAAAATCGCAGTGAGACTTGTAAATTCCTGACGCAATCCATTTTTTTGTTTTGGTGTTTAGTCTTGAAAATAGTTCCAGTTCTCACCGCATGGTGCGCTCAATAATGCGCGCGCAAGCTGTTTGTTTTTAATTTGATTTGTGCTTTGTCCTTTGTAAACAAAGAACCAGGGTTGCTGCAGAAGTCCGGTTTCAAAATTACATCACTTTTCCACGTTTTTTAGGTCAAATTTGGATAATTTTTCGGTTCAAGTTAAAAAATTGGTTATAAGATTATATAAATAATGTTTATTTATCATTTTTCCGAAGAAAATCTATTTTTAATCCTTTATTGTGATAGTTTAATTATAATTGCATGTATATTTATAACATATTTAATGTAAAATTTAATCAGTATTAAAATGAATAATATTTATAATAGTTTTTTTTTTAATAAATCTAAATAATTAATGAATATTTTATCGTCAACACCAACGAAATTAAAAATTACACTTATCTTTTTGTTCGAAATCTTTAAAAATCTATATTTTGTTATAAATTTTGTAAAATCCTTACAGCTTTTGAATTATCTTTTAATCTTTTCAAGACTTTCAAATATGTTTTAAAATCACTCGATTTTTATCTAAAATTTTGTAATCTTGCGAAATAAAAAAATTTTGCATTCAAATCTTTTTTGAAATTTTTAGAAACCACTTGAAATGTTTTAAAATATTTTTTTTATTCACTGTTAGCATTAAATTAACAAAATCAAAAATCTTGAAACCTTTTAAAATTCTTAAAACGTTTCTAAATTTGAAATCTTCAAAAATCCACATTATGTTTAACATTTTTTTAATATTTTCAAACTTTGAATCGTTTTTTAAAAAAGTTGAATTTTAAAGACAATATTTCAAAAGGTACGCATTCTAATCAAAATACATAAATTTTCAACTAAAGAAGCATTTTGAACCAAAAATAGATTATTATTTTAAAAGATATTTTGAAGGTTATTTTCTTGTTTCAAGTAAAAAAAACTTTTCTTTAGATTCTTGAGAAAATTATAAATGAAAAGAAATACATAGTTACAAAAATTTATTTTTAACAAAAGTTACAGAAATTTATTTTCAAAAAAAGATAAACAAATTTTCAACACAATTGTTAAAATTTTAACAAAAAATAGAATAGGTCAATTTTCGGTTTAAAAAATTAGTTAAAAAAATTAAAGAATTAATAAAATAGTTAAATTTTCTACCAAAGAAATGAACTTTTAACTAAATATATGCATTTTTTACCAAAAATAAAATAGATTAATTTTCAGAAAAAAGAAATTTCAACCAAATAAAATAAATTTTCAAAAAATAGTTACATTTTTAACCAAACTCAATTTTCTACCCGAAAAGAGACTTTTTCAACAATACACATGAATTTTCAATTAAAGATCAATTTTCAATCAAAAGTAGAATAGGTCTCTTTTCAGTTACAAAAATTAATTTTCAACAACAAAAAAACGAATTTTAAACAAAATAGTTACATTTTCAACCAAAAAAATTAATTTTTAATCAAAAATGAAATGCTTAAATTTTTAGTAAGAAATATTTCTTTAACTAAACAAAGAATTTTTCTAACAATAAGAAAATTAAATTTCTACCAAAAAAGACAAATTGTTAATAGAATGCATAAATTTCCAACGAAAAAAAATATAGCATTTTCAATAAAATCGTTAAGTTTTTAATCAAAGAATGAATTTTTATTCAAAAAGATAAAGTTTTAAATAGTGAGTTTAATTTTCTACCGAAAAAGACGAATTTTATTCAAAATAGTTTAATTTTCATCTAAAACAGAATTACAGTTAAAAAAGCTGATTTTCAATTTAAAAAAAAATAATTTACAGTTAAAGAAATAAATTTTGAACCAACAAAGTCAATTTTAAACTAAGAAGAATTATTTTTTATGAATAAAGAGTAATTTTTAAGAACATACATGCATTTTTAAACAAATATTCGAATTAAACAAAAAACGTTAGAACAAATAGTCCAAAAAAATAAATAAATTTTTGACCAAAAATAGAAGAGTTCAGTTCTCAGTAAAAAATAAATCATCAACCAAATGAATTAATTTACAAAGAAGTAGTTACATTTTCAACCAAACAGATGAGTTTAAAATGAGGAAAATTACATTTCTATTAAATGAGAAAAATTTTCCACAAAAAATGTAATAGTTAAATTTTCAGTGAAAAAAATTAATTTTCACTGAAAGAACTAATTTTTAATTCTAAAAATAAATTTTCAAACAAAAAATATATATTCAACCAACGAGACTAATATTCTAGAAAAAAAAGATTAATTTTCAACAAAATATAGGAATATTAAACCAAATAGTCGAATTTTCAACTGAAGAAGATAATTTCCAACCAAACAGGGAATAGTTAAGTTTTCAGTAAAAATTTTATTGTTCAACAAAAAAAAAACAGTTTTAACAACAACAAAAATATATTTTTAACAAAAGAATTAAATTTTCAACTAAACAGAAGAATTTTTAACTAAATATTTAATTTCTACCAAAAAATAGATAAATTTTTGATAACAAATTTAATCGAATTGAATAGTATAGGTTAATTTTCATCATTAAAAAAAGTATTTTCAATAAAAAACTGATTTTCAATCAAAGAGATAAACTTTTAACCAGAATGATAAATTGTCAACCAAGAAGTTTAATTTTCTTTTAAACAAATATTATTATTTTTAAAGGAATTCTCAACCTAATAGTTAAACTTTCAAACAAAGAAATGAATTTTCAACCAACAATATTAATTTTACAGCAAAAAAGTTTAATTTTTAGCAAAATAGAGAAATTTTCAACCAAATATTTGAAGTTTGAACTGAAAAAGATAAATTTACAACAAAAATGGAATAATTAAATTTTTATTAAAAAATTAATTTTCACAACAACAAAATTTAAACAAAATTGTTAAATCTGAAAAAGAGGTTTTTTAATTGAAATGATGAATTATCAACCAAAAAGATTAATTTCCAAGAAAGTATTTCCACTTTCTACTAAGTGGTTCAAGTTTCAACCAAAAAGGATGAATGCTCAAATAAAATATAATAGTTGATATTTTTACTAATAAATATTTTAATTTTAATATAAAAACAGCTGAATTCCACCAAAAAAGACGAATTTTCAACAAAATAGTTCAATCATCAACCAAAAAAAAAACAACCACGCGTCCTATCAAAAAGTGATCGCTAATAAATTTGTGTATCGTTTTTGAACCCACATTTTTTGTTAATTCAATTTTTTTCGGATCTTGCGTCGTTTTTCCAAAAAATTGATTTTTTCATTGATAACGTTAATTTTCGCGATCAGAACAAAAACTATGCATCCTATCAAAAAATAATTTATAACAAATTTTTATCTTTTTTGGGTAAGTAAATTTTGTCTATATATTTTTATCGCTTCTTGTGTCCTTTGTCTAAAAATTCAATTTTTCTATTTTCAATGTAGTTTTTTACGACTAAAACAAAAACTACGCCATCGATCAAAAAGTGATGTGTAACAAATTTGTAGATCTTTTTTGAATACACAATTTTTGTCAAAATATCTATTTTCGTATCTTGTACATTTTGACCACAAAATAGAATTTTTCATTTTTCATTATTTTTTGTGCTGTCAAAATTTGAATTTTTGACTTTCCAAGAAAATTCAAAAAATTGTTGTGATAATCTTGTAGGCTGTTCAAGATGCAAGGTCTTTCTTTACTGTGACATTTTTTCATATCGTGCGTTGTTTGGCTTAAAATGTCTATTTTCGTTTGTTTTTTGGAATTTTGAAAATGCTGTAACTCCAGTAATTTTATTTTTATCAAAAAAAAGTCATAAAGATAAATTTGACGTCTTTTCGAGTACTACTAATAATAGTCCATAGAATTTTCAAATCTAGAAACAAAGTAATTTCAGAAATTTTGAAAATGAGATCACTTTTTGAATTTTTATTAAAATATCTGGCTAACGAAATTGACCTTCATTTTAGGACACATGAAAAGTCCAAACCCAATCTAATCTATCAATTCCTTCGAGAGTCATCGTGCTTACAAAATAAAAATCTACAGACACACAGACAGCCACATTCACAAAAACCTGTTTTTCGAGTTCAGAAGGTCTCAAAACATGGACATTTGACAAAAACGGGTAAAGGGTCAAATTTTACACAAATATGATGAGAATGTAAAAAAGACCATTTTTACCAATAGGAGACGAATTTTCTTCATAACAGCTTAATTTTTTAAACCGAAAATATAAATTTACAACAAACAAGTTAATTTTAAACCAGATTATTGAATTTCCAACTAGATTACTTTTCTATAAAAAAGACGAGCTTTCAACAAAATAAAGTTAATTTTTCAATAAAAAAGTTAATTTTTAACCAAAAAGATACATTTTCTGTAAAAAAAAAGACGAATTTAAACAAAATAATTACATTCTACCAAAAAAATCAATTTCTAGCAAAAAATATAATAGTCGATAGTTCAACTAAAAAATATTTTAATTTTAAATCAAAAAGAGTTGAATTTTCCAAAAGTAAATGAATTTTTAACAAATTAGTTCAATTTTTAACCAAATGTAAATCTTAATTTTCGAAAAGAAAATAATTTTAAACCAAGTAAATTTTAAACTAAAAAATATTTAAGCAAAAGTGAAACAGTTTTTTTTACACAAATTAATTTTAAAATGTTGAAAAATCTTTCAAAATTAAAAACTTTCCTTAAAATCTTCCAGCTGTTTTCAAAACTTTCAGAAATCTTATACAATTTTCTTTAAAAAGTAATTTTCCAAACATGAAAATCATTTATAATTTTCTCAAGAATCTAAAGAAAAGTTTTTTTTTTACTTGAAACAAGAAAAACCTTAAAAAATTTTAATTTAATTACAATTATAATTACAAAAATTTAATTACAATGCGTCCAAAAATTGTAATAACCTTCAAAATATCTTTTAAAATAATTCGAATTTTCTCTTATATTTTTTACATAATTTGAAACTATTCCATTTTTGGTCAAGAATGTACCTTTTTTAAATCAAAATTCAACTTTTTGGTTTAAAATTCATTGATCTGATTAAAAATTCGTTTTATTGTGTTTTATTGAGAATAATTCTACTTTTTCAGTTGAAAATTTAATTACTTGGCTAAATGCTGAACTACTTTCTAAAAATATATATTTTTTTTATTGAAGATTCATAATTTTATCTTGAAGTTTTTAAAAAATGTTTATTACTTAAAATTAATTTGTTTAAAATTAATTTGTTTAACTGAATATGTAAGCATTCTATTTTTAGTAAAGAATTTATTTTTATTAGTTGAAAATTGAACTATTTTGGTAGAAAATTCAACTATTTGGTTGAAATTTATCATTTTAGTTAAAAGTTTATGTTTTTGAATTAAAATTTGAATGGTTTCAAATTAACTTGTTTAACTGAATATTTAACAATTTCATTTTTTATAATGTAGTTTTTTTTAGTTGAAAATTCAACTACATAGTGGACTTTTCAACAACAACAAAAATTAAGTTTTAACCAAAATAGTTGGATTTTCTTATTCGTTCAGTTCAAATTTAAGCGAAAGAACGATAAAAAGGGAAAATTTCTTGAAAAAAGCGTTAGGGAAGTAGGGGAAGTGCAAGGAAATGATGGGAAAGGGAAGTAGGAAAAATGAGCTGAAATTAGGGGTGGGGAAGTAGAGGTAACTGAAGGAAAGTAAGGGGTGAAAAAGTAAGGGAAATCAGGTTTAGGAAAGTAGGGGAAATAAAAAAAGTGGATGTGTAAGGAGAATTGAGGGGAAGATAAGTAGGAGAAGTGAAAGGGAGTGATGGATGGGAAAGTGAGGGGAAACGAGGGATGGAGAAATGATGAGAAGTAATAATATGGGAGAAGTTAGAAAAAGTAAAGGGAAATGAGGGGAGGTGAAGTAGGTGAAGTAGGGTAAATTAGTGGATGAAGTCAGGGAAAATAAGGCGACGGAAAGTAAGGGAAGGGAAGTAGAGGAATCGCGAAGAAATAAGAAGAGTAGTAGGGAAAATAATATGAAGTATAGGAAGGAAAATCGGGGAACTGAGGAAAAGTAAGTGTGGGTATGTGGCGGAAATGAGGGGAAATAAGGGAAAGGGCAGTAGTTGCAAATGAAAGAAAATAAGAAGTGGGAAAGTGGGGGAAATTAGGGCGTGGGAGTGAGGGAAACGCGGGATGGAAAAATGGGGAGAGTTGGTATTAGAGGGGCAGTTAGGGGAAGTGAAGGGAAATCAGAGGAGGTAAAGTAGGTGAAATAAGGGAAATTAGGGTTAGAGGGGGAGTAAGGGAAAATGAGGAGATGGGATATAAGAGGAAGGGAAGTTCAGGCACTGAGAGAAAGTAAGCGGTGTTGAAGTTGAGGAAATAAATGAAAATGAGGGGAGGGGAAGTAGAGGTAAATGAAAGAAAGGGAAATTAGGGTTAGAGGGGGGAGTAAAGAAAAATGAGGCGATGGGATATAAGAGGTAGGGAAGTTGAGGTACTGAGAGAAAGTAAGTGATGTTGAAGTAGAGGAAATGAAGGAAAATGAGAGGAGGGGAAGTAGAGGTAAATGAAAGAAAATAAGGGGTGGAAAGTAGAGGAAATTAGGGTAGGGAAGTAGGGGAATTTAAGGAAGTAAATGTAGGGGAAGAAAGAAGAAAGGAAGTAGGAGAAGTGCGGAAAAATAAAGGAAGGAGAACTAGGAGAAGTGAGAAAAATTAGTTATGGGAGCAGTGAAAGTAAGTTTAAGTAAAAAAAGTAGGGAAAACTAATTGAAATTATTGTAAGTAGAGAACAGGGAAGTGATGGCTTGGGTAGGAAAGTATGGGAAGGGGTGTGTTAGCGAGTGAAGCGAGGAGAGGGAGAAGAAGAGGAGGAAGAAGTAAGGGAAGGGGTGGAATGGAGGTAATATTAGGGGGGAAGTTAGAGGAAATGAAGGGAAATTAGGAGAGGTGAAGTAGGGGAAAGAAGGGTGGATGAGGGAAAATTATGCGCCGGGAAATAAGCGTAAGGGAAGTAGGGAAAGTACGTGGAAATGAGTGAAGAAGAACTAGGAGGAGAGAGAGGAACTTAGGTATGGGAAACAGTGGAAGTAAATTTAACTTTAATTAAATAAACTTAAATTTAACTTAAAACTTTAAATTATTAGAAATGATTGTGAGTGGGGAGGGGAAGTGATGGCTTAGGAAGGGTACTGTATGGGAATGGGTGTGTAGTCAGTGAAGCGAGGAGAGGGAAAAGTGGCGAAAGAAGAAGTTGGGGAAGGGAATGAGGAGAGAAGGGTAGGTAATATTAGGAGGGAAGTTAGGGTAAGAGAAGGAAAATAAGGAGAGGTAAAGTAGGGAAAAGAAGATTGAGTGAGGGCAAATAATGCAAAAGGGGAAGGGAAGTAGCTGAAGTGCGGTAAAATGAGACAGGGAGAACTAGGGAGATGGAGAGGAAATTAAGGATAGGAAACAGAGGAAGTAATTTTAAGTGAAAGGAAGTAGGGGAAATTATTAGAAGTAATTGCGAGTAGGGGTGGGGAAGTAATGGCTTGGGAAGAGAAGAGATGTGATAGCCACAGCCAGTAAAGCGAGGAGAGGGAGAAGTAGGGAGGGAAAGCATGGTTGAGGGAAGTGAAGGGAAATGAGGGAAATGAGGTGTGGTGAAGTAGAGAAAAGAAGAGTGGGTCAGAGAAAATGAGGTGACGGGAAATAAGGGTAAGGTAAGGAGAAGAAGTGCGGGAAAATTAGAAAAGAAGAACTAGGAGAAGTGAGGGGAAATGAGGGATGGGAAAGAGTGGAAGTAAGTTTAACTGAGAGAAAGTAGCAGAAATTATTAGAAATGATTGAGAGTAGAGGAGGGGAAGTGATGGATTAGGAAGAGAAGTATAGAAAGAGGTTTGTTAGGGAGTGAGACGAGGAGAGGAAGAAGTAGTGGATGAAGAAATTAGGGAAAGGTTGGAGGGGGGGGGGGTGTGAAGCCAATTGTGAAGTGAGGAGAGGGGAAGTATGGGAGTGGGAGGTTTGAAAGACTTAATTCACGTCTATTAATAGACTAAAAATGGTTTATAGGAAAGTAGATTTAAATTCTACCTTCAAAGAATAAATTTTAAAGGGCGCGAAAGAGCTGTGAGAGGCCTTTGTTACTGTATCGCTAATGACCTTCTTTGAAGACCTATAAGTAGCCACTTTGTAGCCTTTCTTATTTTCTGACAATAGAGGAAAAATACTTTCATTCAGATGTTTTTTTTTATTGATAACAAATGAACTTTTCAGAAGGTCTTTCACTTAAATATTATAAGAAATTATTTAAAGGTCCACTAATTCTAATTTCAAGCATTTATGTCTATTTAGAGATTCCTGTTTCATATTCAATAACAACAATATTCAGAGGAACTAAACCAGAACTAAACTAAAGAGTACGTAACAAAATTTAAAAGTAAAAGTAATGCATTTTTAATTAATTAAATAAATTTTAACTGAATAGATTATTTCTTAACTAAAAAATATAAATTTTCAACCAGCAATGGAAGAGTTAAATTTTCTACAAAAAAAAAAAAAAAAAAAAAACGAATTTCCTACCAAAGAGATGAGTCTTCCATCAAAAAAGATAAATGTTTATCAAAAATGCAATAGTTTGGTTAAAATTTTCACAAAAAAATATATTTATTTAAAAAAAAAGGTTGGATTCAATCAGAAAGACTAATTTTAAATTTAAAAAATTTTGAACCAAGAATATTAATTTTATACTAAAAAAGAACAATTTGCATCAAAATAGTTGAATTTTCAATTAAAAAAGGTAATTTTTTAACAAAAAATAGAATACTTTAATTTTTAGTTAAAAATAATTAATTTTCAAAAAAATAAAATAAATTTTAAAGTAAAAAATATTATTTTTTAACAAAAAATTGAATAGTTCTTCTAAGTTCAAAATTAATTTTTGAAAAAAAATTTGTAGCAAAATACATTATATGAATTTCTTCTAAACAATAACAATATTAAAAAAAAATGATATCTACAAAAATAAATTTTCAGACAAAAATCTTATAGTTAGGTTTTTAAACCGTGGTAAAAACCAATTTCTGACCAGAGAGATGAACCTTCATCCAAAAAAGATCAGTTCTTAACAAAAAATACAATAGCTGATATTAAACCAAAAAACTATTTTTATTAAAAAAAAGATTTGAATTTTAGCAAAAAGACAAAATTTGAAGAAAATACATTAATTTTTAATTAAAAAAATCAATCTTCTACTAAAAAAGACGATTTTTCAACAAAATAATTGAATTGTTAACTAAAAAAGATCATTTTTCAACAAAAAATGGAATAGTTAAATTTTCATTGGAAAAACTAATTGTTGAATTTTCAGTTAAAAGGGATCATTCTACAACCAAAAATGGAATAGTTAAATTTTCAGTTAAAAAAATTAATTTTCAACGAAAAAATGTATTTTCAACAAATTACACAAATTTTCAATAAAATAATTAAACTTTTAAGTAAAAAGGTACAATATCAACCAAAAATGGAATAATTAAAATTTTAATGAAAAAAATTAATGTTCAACCATAAAAAAAACGAATTTTCAACGAAGGAGATACATTTTTTTAATCAAAGAAATAAGTTTTTAACTTTAAAGATATATTTTTTACTAAAAAGAAGAATTTTTACAAAAATTCACGATTTTTTACAACAAAAAAAGAATATCTAACAAAATAAATGAATTCTCAAATAAAAAAATTAATTTTTAAGAAAAATGAAATAGTTAAATTTTCAACCGAAGAAAAACGAATTTCTGAACAAAGACACGAAGTGTCACCTAAAAGATGAATTCTCAACGAAAAATGCAATAGTTGATATTTTAACTAAAATTTTCTAAAAACAGTTAAATTTTAAACCAAAAAATATGAAATTTCAACAACAAAATTATTTTTTAACTAAAAATGATAAATTTTCAACCAAGTACTTGGATATTTAACTGAAATTAGTAAATTTTTAACGAAAGGAATAGTTAAATTTTTAGTAAAGATAGTTAATTCTAAAAAAAATTAGTTTTCAAAAAGATAGTTAAATTTTCAACCAAACATAGGTATTCTCATCTAATAAGTTTTTTTTTAATCGAAAAAATTTATTTCCTACAAGAAATGCATTATCAATTAAATAAATGAGTTTTCAACCAAGTACTAGAATTATCCACTAAAAAATATGAATTTTCAAACGAATAGTTGAATTCTCAACTAAAAGAAACAATTTTTGTCTAAAAATAGAATAGTTTAATTTTCAGTTAAAAAAATAATAATTTTCAAAAAAATTTTTTTTTCAAAATAGGTTAATTTTCAATCGAAAAGATGAATTTTCAACTGAAAAGATGGAACTTAAGAAAAATGAATTATCAGTTAAGAAGTAGTTTTCTACTAAAAGAAAGGCCAAAATTCAAGAAGATAGTTAAATTTTCAACTAAAAATGAAATAGTTACATTTTTAATTAAAAAAATAATTTTCAACCGAAACTGAATCGAATTTTGAACAAAGTATTTAAAATTTTAAGCAAAGAGTTCAATTTTCAGCTAAAATGTTGATTTTTTAACGAAGAAGATTAATTTTCTACAAAAAACAAAAATGAATTATCAACAAATTACATGAATTTTCGATCAAATACTTGAATTTTCAAATAAAAAAGATTAATTTTTAACCAAGCAGTTGAATTTTCAACTAAAACAGACCAATTTTTTACTAAAAATAGAACAGTTTGTATTTCAGTTTAAAAAATTAATTAAAAATTTTTTTTAGCAAATTAGGTTAATATTTAACTAAAGAGATAAATTTTCATCTAAAAAGTTGATTTTTCAATCAAGAAGAATAATTTTCTACAAAAAAAAAGAATTAGCAACAAATACATGAATTTTTAAATAAGAAGATAAATTTAAATTTATTATTACCTACTATTTGTTTTTTTTATTTTCAACCAACAATGAAATGAATTTTCAACAAAATAGTTACATTTTTAAGTTAAAACAATAATGTTAAAAAAATGAAACAAATTTTAAACAAAATATTTGAATTTTTAACACGAAAGATGAATTTTCAACTAAAAAGTTTATTTCTTAACCAAGAAAATTAATTTTTTACAAAAAAAAACAAAAATGAATTATTAACAAAATACATTAATTTTTAACCAAGTACTTGAATTTTTAACTAAAGAAGATACATTTTAATTGATAATAATTTTTTTAACCAAAAATTAAGTAAGTTAATTGTAGATAAAAAACTTAATTTTCAACCAAAAATGGAACGAAATTTCAACTAAAAAGTTCATTTTTTAATCTCAAGAAGGTTTATTTCCTACAAAGGAGTGTATTATTATAAAAATACATGAATTTTCAACCAAGTGATAGAATTTTAAACCAAAAAAGATTAATTTCAACCAAACAGTTGAATTTTCAACTAAAAAAAATCAACCTAAAATGCAACAGTTTAATTTTAAGCTTAAAACATTATTTTTAAAAAATTTAGCAAAATAGTCAAATTTTTAGCCAAAAAGAAGGATTTTTAACTAAAAGATTGCTTTTTTAATCAAGAAGACTAATTTTCTACCAAAAAACGAATTGTCAACAAAATACATAAATTTTGAACCAAGGAGAAGAATATTGTCAATTAAAAAGTTGATTTTTTAATCGAGAACATTAATTTTCAACAAAATACATTAATTTTAACCAAGTACTTGAATTTTCATTTAATAAGATCAATTGTTAACCAAAAATAGAATACTTTAATTGTTAGTTTAAAAATTAATTTTTAACTAAAAAAAAAAGTTTTGCAAAATAGGTTAATTTCTAGAAAAGGAGATGAATTTTTTGTCCAAAAACTTGATCTTTTAATCCAGAAGATTAATTTTCTACAAATAAAATTAATCATAAAAAAACATAAATTTTCAACTAAAAAGGATCAATGTAAATTTATTTTTTTTATTCTGTTTTATTTTTAACCAAAAATAAAATTAATTTTAAACAAACTGAATTTTCAACTAAAATGATGAAACTTGAAAAAAAAAAAATTATTTTCAGCTAAGAAGTAATTTTCTACTAAAAAAGGAGAATATTCAATGAAGTAGTTCAATTTTCAACTGGAAAAAATTTTAAGAAAACAAAAAAAATAATGTATTGAAAAATAGTTCAATTTTCAACCAAAGAAATGAATTTTTTAATAAAAAATTTATTTTTTAATCAAGAACATTAATTTTCTACGAATAAAATTAATCATAAAAAAATAAATAAACTTTCAACTAAAAAAGATCAATCTAAATTTATGATTTTTATTGTATTTATTATTTTTTTATTTTTAACCAAAAATAAAATAAATTTTAAACAAATTAAACTTTCAACTAAAATGATGAAACTTAAAAAAAAATTAATTTTCAGCTAAGAAGTGATTTTCTACTAAAAAAAGGCGAATATTCAACGAAGCTGTTGAATTTTCAACTTGAAAAAAATAAATTTTTAACAAAACAAAACAAAAACTAATTTTTAGCAAAATAGTTAAATTTTCAACCTGAGAAATTAATTTTTTAATAAAAAATTTATTTTTTAATCAGGAAGATTAGTTTTTCACAAATAAAATTAATTATAAAAAAATACATAAATTTTCAACTAAAAAAGACCAATCTAAATTTATTATTTTTATTGTTCTTATTTCATTTTTATTTTTAAACAAAAATAAAATGAATTTCAAGCAAACATAATTTTCACATAAAATGATGAAACTTAAAAAGAAATCATTTTCAGCTAAGAAATAATTTCCTACTAAAAAAGACGAATATTCAACAAAGTAGTTGAATTTTCCGCTATAAAAAAATCTAACAAAACAAATAAAACAACTAATTTTTAACAAAATAGTTAAAATTTCAAACAAAGAAATTAATTTTTTAATATAAAATTTAGTTTTTAATCAAGAAGATTAATTTTCTACAAATAAAAATAAAAACAAATAAAATTACCAAAAATTAAATGAATTTTAAACAAACTGAATTTTCAACGAAAATGATGAAACTCAAAAAAAAAAAAAATGAATTTTCAGCTAAGAATACATTTTCTACTAAAAAAGTCGAATATTCAACGAAGTAGTTGAATTTTTAACTAGAAAAAAAAATACATTTTTAACAAAACAAAAAAAACTCATTTTTAGCAAAATAGATGAAATTTCAATAAAAAAATGAATTTTTTAATAAAAAGTTTATTTTTTAATCAAGAAGATTAATTTTCTACAAATAAAATTAATCGTCATAAAAATATACCAATTTTCAACTAAAAAAGATCAATTAAAAAGTTTTTGTTTATTTTTAACCAAAAATAAAATCAATTTTAAACAAATTGAAATTTCAATTAAAATCATGAAATTTAAAAGAAAATAATTTTCAGCTGGAGGAATTAATTTTCTACTAAAAAAGACGAATATTCAACGAAGTAGTTGAAATTTCAAATGGAAAAAAAATAAATTTTCAACAAAACAAAACAAAAACTAATTTTTAGCAAAATAGTTAAATTTTCAACCAAAGAAATGAATTTTTAATGAAAAATATATTTTTTAATGAAGAAGATTATGTTTCCACAAAAAAAAAACAATTTCAACAAAATAACTTAATTTTCAACCAAATAGTAGAATTTTGAACTCAAAGAGATAAATTCCGAACAAAAAATATGCAGACTTTTCAACCAAAAAAATTAACTTTTATCCAAGAATAAATAGATTTTCTGATTGGGTTCTATTAATTCAGAAACAAATTTAAACAAAAAAAAAACGAGAAAAAAGGGAAGTTACTTAAAAACAGGAGTGAGTCAAAAATTTAAGAAATACACCTTACATAATTTTTGAATGACCCCTAATGACCTTTTCAATTTCGTATAGAGGCTCCCAGCTTGATTGCACCGGCACTGTCCAGCATCCACAGTAGTGGGGGGATGGTAGAAATGGTGGGGATGGTAGCCGACTCTCGTCTCCTCGCTCCACCACCTCAGTCAGCAGAGAGCACTCATGCTGTTTTGTGCTGTCTGGGTCATCGGCCTATTGATGTTGGAGACTCACTCGGAGTGCAGTCAGTTTATAATTAACATCCCTCCCAGGGTTTCTTTTTAACTGCCCCTTTGATGAGTGAGTGCGCGAATTCTCGGCCAGGGTTGAAGCATTGTTCCGTCTAAATTCTAAATTAATCTTCTAAAATCTAAAACCTCTTTATCGAAGAAACTGGACGCTCGTTCCTGAATCCTGATCCTTTTTCTCTTTCTCTGTCGGAACGAGAAAAACAAGAAAGGACCCTTGATGATCCTGATTCCTGATTTCCTGTTCTTATCGAGCATGCACGTGTTTCGGGGTTGTTGTCCGGCAGATTATAGATTCCAGTCCAACACTGGAAGTGTTTCGATTATGTGATATGATAATGCATCCCAGCGAGT
Source organism: Euceroptres primus (assembly GCA_037177015.1). NCBI lineage: Eukaryota > Metazoa > Arthropoda > Insecta > Hymenoptera > Figitidae > Euceroptres > Euceroptres primus. Next base: position 23,216 of record JBAGKK010445766.1, read on the forward strand.
TTGGTTTTTGGGTTCTACTTGCTGGAACAGCTGGAACGGGAACATAGGTGCAATTATTTCGGATTCGCACCACCCTTTTGGGAACTCCAAAAAGTGAAACGTGTGAACTGTAAATAGGCAAATCGATATAGCTGATCTTTGAAACTGGTGAATTGTCGAGTCCGGGTAGATGAATAGGAACCAGGACCTGGAGATGACAGGTAATTTAATAGAATCCTTTCAGGAATCGAGATTACGAATTTGAGATCTTTTTTGAGATGTTTAATCCGAAATTTCGAAAATTACATCTGCTAATAATCCCTTTTTGAAGACTTGAGACTATTCCCTATTATGTATTATTAATAACAGAATACAATGAGATAATCCAACTATTTTTTGTTGAAAATTAAACTTTGTAATTGAAGAGTCTGCTATTCTATTTTTGTTTCAGAATTTATCTCTTTTGGTTAAAAATTCTACTATTTAATTGTTAATTTAGTAATTATTTCATGGAACCTTCAAATACTTTGTTAAAAAGTCGTATATTTTAGTCACAAAATCAACTGTTTTGTTGAAAATTCTTCTTTTTGTATAGAAATTTATCTTTATTGGTGAAAATTCAACTGGTTTATTAAACATTAGTCTTTTTGAATAGAAAATTCGTCCTTATGTCTTGAAGATTTAGTTTTTTTATTGACAGGCCTGCTATTATATTTTTGATTTAGATTATTTAGAATTTATCTCTTGTTAAAAAATCTACTATCTGGTTGTTAATTTAGTAATTATTTCATGGAAAATTTAATTAATTTGTTAAAAAGTCATATATTTTACTCGCAAATTCAACTGTTTTGTTGAAAATTAATCTTTATTGTTAAAAATTTAACTGTTTTGTTCAATATCCGACTTTTGGAGTAAAAAATTCGCTCTTATATAATAAAAATTCATTTTTCAATTACCGAGTCTAGTACTATATTTTTGTTTCAAAATTCGTTACTTTTGGATGAAAATTTAATTATTTTGTGAAAAATCCGCCTCTTTAAATTGAAAATTTCACAATTTAGTTGGAATTTTTTTCTTTCTTGTTGTTAATTTAATTATTTTATTGAATATTCGTCTTTGTTTATTTGGAAATCACTTTTTTAAACTTAAAATTCAACTTTTTTATTTTTGATGAAATTATTTTTAGTTGAACATGCGTCTTTTTGGTATAAAATACGTTTTCTTGTCTGAAAATTAACCTTTTTTTATTGAAAATTATACTAATTTGCTAAAAAAAATCAATTTTTTTCTTGAAAATTCGTTTTGTTTGTTGAGTATGAATTTTCTTAACTGAAAATTCATCTTCTGGTTATAAACTCTACTGTTTGATTGATACTTTAATTATTTTTGTAGAAAATCGATCTTTTTTTTTTAATTAAAAAGTTTTTATGGAAAATTCAACGACTTTTAAGACTATTTTGCTATCTTTTAATAATTTAATTTTTGTATTGAAAATTCAGCTAATTTTTTAAAAAGTAATATTTTTGGGTCGAAAATTCAACTGTTTGGTTGGACATTCGTCTTTTTGAATAGGAAATTCGTCCTTATGTATTGAAAATTCAGTTTTTTGTTAATTTTCAACTCTATTATTATATTTTTGTATTAGAATTAATTTCTTTTTAAAAAAAATTATTGTTTGTAGAAAATTCGTTTTTTTTGTATTAAAAATTTCAAAATTTGGTTCAAATTTTTTTCTTTCTTGTTGACAATTTAACTATTTTGTTGAACATTCATCTTTTTTAGTTGAAAATCACTTATTTCAATTAAAAATTCAACTATTCCATTTTTGATTACAAGTTTATTATTTTTAGTTGAAACTTCGTCTTTTTTGGTATAAAATAAATATTCTTGTTTCAAAATTTAACTTTTTTGATGAAAATTAAACTATTGTGGTAAAAAAAATCAACAATTTTGTGTAAAAATTAACCTTAGATTTGTATAGAAAATTTATTTTTATTGTTGAAAACTCAGCTGTTTTGTTAAATATCCGCCTTTTTGAGTAAAAAATTCGTCCTTATGTAATAAAAATTAATTTTTTAATTACCGAGTCTACTACTATATTTTCGTTTCAGAATTCGTTACTTTTGGATGCAAATTTAATTATTTTGTGGAAGATTGCCTTTGTAGATTGAAAATTCCACAATTTGGTTGGCATTTTTTCGTTTCTTGTTGACAATTTAATTATTTTGTTAAAAATTCGTCTTTTTTTAGTTGAAAATCACTTTTTTAAATTGAAAATTGAACTATTCCATTTTTAGTTGGAAATTCGTCTTTTTTGGTATAAAATAAATATTCTAGTCTCAAAATTAACTTTTTTTGGTGAAAATTATACTAATTCGCTAAAAAAATAAAATATTTTCTAGAAAATTCGTTTTGTTTGTTTTGCTTAAAATGGATTTTCTTAACTGAAAATTCGAGTATTCAATTTTCTGGTTAAAAACTCTTACTATTTGATTGATAATTTAATTATTTTGTTGACAGTGGAACTACTTTTTTTAAGTTAAATTTTTTTGTCAAAAATTCACTAGTTCTATTTAACATTTGTTTTTTTGAATAGAAAATTCGTCCTTATGTATTGAAAATTCATTTTTTTTTTTGATTTCCAAGTCTATTATTATATTTTTGTATCAGAATTCGTTTCTTTTGAAAAAAATTGAATTGTTTGTAGAAAATTCGTCTTTTTTAGTTAAAAATCACTTGTTTTAGTTGAAAATAGTTGAAAATTCAACTATTTCATTTTCGATTGAAAATTTAGTATTTTGAGTTTAAAATTCGTCTTTTTTGATATAAAATAAATAGTCTTGTTTCAAAATTTACCTTTTTTGTTGAAAATTAAATTAAAAATCTATTTATTTGGTTGATAATTTAGTTATTTTGTTAAAAATGCAACTATTTTTTTTTCGCAAATTGAACTATTTGTGTTGAAGATTCGTCTTTTTAGAAAGGAAACTCGTCCTTATGGATAGAAAATTCATCTTTTTTCATTGAAAGATATTTCTTTTTTGTGAAAAATCCACTATTATATTTTTGTTTCAGAAGTTGTTTCTTTTGGATGAAAATTTAATTATTTCGAAGAAAATTCGTCTGTTTGGATTGAAAATTCGAAAATTAGGTTGAGATTTCTTTCTTTCTTGTTGACAATTTAAATACTTTGTAAAACATTCGTATTTTATAGTTGAAAATCACTTCGTTTAATTGTAAATGTAATTATTCCATTTTTTATTAAAATATCTCAAAATTGACCTTTTTTGTTGAAAATAAACTATTGTGTTAAAAAAATCAACTACATATTTTCTTTAAAAGTCCACCTTAGATAAAAAAGTTGTCCCTTTTTGGTTAAATAAAAATGTATTCATTTGGTTGGAAATTTTATTATTTTATTGAAAATCTAATGAGATTGAAGTTTGCATCGTTTACGATAAACGAAAATTTAAAAAAAAATTTTTCATGGGGTCAAAATTGTATTGCTGATAATGAGCCTTCTCAATGCTAAACGAACATCCCTTAAAAATACAACCTAAATTTTATTGCCGATAATAAGTCTTCTCAGTGCTAAAAGACACCACAAAAATTTTAAACACCCCAGCTCATTTGGAACTCACCCCGTATCAACCCTTAGATCTAAAAAATTCACTATAAATGCTCTAATCCGTGGGG
>JBAGKK010445766.1:26990-37541 GCA_037177015.1 Euceroptres primus
CCCCCAGCTCATTTGGAACTCACCCCGTATCAACCCTTAGATCTAAAAAATTCACTATAAATGCTCTAATCCGTGGGTCTTAATTAATTATTAAATTAATTTAATAACCACAAAATCGATAAAAGTACCATTTTTTGTCTTTTAATTGATATTTTTAGATTTATTAAATTATTTCGATGAATTGTTTATTTTTAATAACAGTCGGGAGAATAGTAACGCTAATCACCGGTCTTCGTTATCTCTTATTGGCAGAAGTGTTTTTGAAAGACTCATTCATAGAAATTCTTTGGAGATTTTCCCCGTTTCCCCCTCCCTTCGGTCGTGTCCTGGTATGCAGTTTGACCTTGCGGATAGTGTATAGTCTCGTTCTCGTCTTTCCACCCCCCCTCCCCTTGGACTTCCGTGTTCAGTCCAATCGCGGTTGGTGTTTCGAATCCTGCTTCCCCACTCCTGGGGCTTTACGAATGCATGAATGAAAATGTTTACACACGTTCGTATTCACATCAATCAACACATGGATCAACGTTTGATTGGCTACACAATAGATGGAGTTTTAACCAAATTGTTCCATTTTCAACCAAAAAGCGAATAGTTAAATTTTCAGGTCGAAAAATTAATTTGAAAAGAAAGAAAAGTTAATTTTAACAAAAAAGTTCAATTTTAAAAGAAATAGATGAGTCTTGAACCACAAAAGTGAAGTTTCTAACAAAAATATGAATTTTCAACCAAATAGTTGAAGTTTCAACAACAAAAACTAATTTTTAATCAAAAATGAAATAGTTAAGTTTTCAGTTAAAAAAATTGATTTTCAAGAAAAAAAGTTGAAATTAAAAAAAATAGATGAGTCTTTAACCACAAAAATAGATTCTCTACAAAAAATTATGAATTTTTAATAACAAAAACGTAATTTCAACTAAAAATGGAATAGTTGAATTTTCAGTTAGAAAAATTAATTTAAAAATAAAGACAATTTTTTATCAAAAAAGTTCAATTTTGAATGAAATTTATGAGTCTTTAACCAGAAAAATGAAGTTTCTAAAAAAAGATATGAATTTTTAACAACAAAAACAAATTTTCAACTAAAAATGGAATAGTTAAATTTTTAGTTAGAAAAATTAATTTAAAAATAAAGAAAATTTTTTATCAAAAAAGTTCAATTTTAAAATAAATATATGAGTCTTCAACCTCAAAAATGAAGTTTCTAAAAATATATGAATTTTTAACCAAATAGTTAAAGTTTCAACAACAAAAATGAATTTTCAAGCAAAAATCAAATAGTTAAATATTTTCAGTTAGAAAAATTAATTTTTACCAAAAAAAAAATAATTTTCAACAAAACAGTTAAAATTTAAAAAAAATAGATTACTCTTTAACGACAAAAACGAAGTTTCTAAAAAAAATGAATTTTTAACCAAATAGTTGAAGTTTAAAAAAAACTAGTTTTCAATCAAAAATGAAATAGTTAAATTTTCAGTTAGAAAAATTAATTTTTAACAAAAAAAATTGATTTTCAAGAAAAAAGTTCAAATTAAAAAAATAGATGAGTCTTTCACCACGAAAATAGATTCTCTACCAAAAATTATGAATTTTTAACAGAAAAAAACAAATTTTCAACTAAAAATGGAATAGTTAAATTTTCAGTTAGAAAAATTAATTTAAAAAAAAGACAATTTTTTATCAAAAAAGTTCAATTTTAAAAGAAATATATGAGTCTTTAACCACAAACATAAAGTTTCTAAAAAAATATGAATTTTTAACCGAATAATTGAAGTTTCAACGACAAAAATGAATTTTCCAGCACAAATCAAATGTTAAATTTTCAGTTAGAAAAATTAATTTTTAACAAAAAAAAAAATAATTTTCAACGAAATAGTTAAAATAAAAAAAATAGATGACTCTTTAACGACAAAAATGAATTTTTAACCAAATATTTGAAGTTTCAACAACAAAAATGAATTTTCAATCAAAAATGAAATAGTTAAATTTTCAGTTAGAAAAATTAATTTTCCATAAAAAAATTAATTTTTAACATAATAGTTAAATTAAAAAAAAATGACTCTTTAACGACAAAAATAGATTCTCTACCAAAAATGGTGAATTCTTAACAGCAAAAATGAATTTTCAACAAAAAATGGTATAGTTAAATTTTCAGTTAAAAAAAATTAATTTCCAACAAAAAAATTATTTTTTAACAAAAAAGGTAAATTTTTCGAAGAAGTTGATGAGTCTTCGACCACAAAAATGAATTCTCTACAAAAAAGATGATTTTTTAAAAAGAACAGTTGAATTTCTAACAACAAAAATGAGTTTTTAAGCCAAAATGAAGTAGTTAAATTTTCATTTAAAAAAATGCATTTTCCACAAAAAAAAATTATTAACATAAAAGTTAAATTAAAAGAAAAAGATGAGTCTTTAACGACAAAAATAAATTCTTGACAAAAAATTATGAATGATTAACAACAAAAACGAATTTTCAACCAAAAATGGAATAGTTAAATTTTCAGTTAAAAAAATTAATTTTCAACCAAAAAATTATTTTTTAACAAAAAAGATAAATTTTTCGAAGAAGTTGATGAGTCTTCAACCGGAAAAAAATTCTCTACAAAACAGATGATTTTTTGAATAAAATAGTTGAATTTTCAACAACAAAAATGAGTTTTTAAGAAAAATTAGTTTTAAATTAGAAAAATTAATTTTTAACTTTAAAAAAAACGAATTTTGAACTTTCTACCAAAAAAGATGAATTTCTAACAATACAAAATTAATTTTAACGAAGAAGATTAATTTTGTACAAAAAATACGAATTTTCAACCAAGAAAAAAATTTTTACCCAAAAAGATGAATTTTTAACAACCAAAACGAATTTTCAACCAAAAAGGGAAGTTAAATTTTCAGTTAAAAAAATTAATTTTTAACAAAGAAGGTAAATTTTTCAAAGAAGTTGATGAGTTTTCAACTACAAAAATCAATTCTCTACAAAAAAGATGATTTTTAAAATAAAATAGTTGAATTTTCAACAAAAAAATGTGTCTTTAAGCCAAACTCAAATAGTTCAATTTTCAGTGAGAAAAATTAATTTTAAATTAGAAAAATTAATTTTCAATAAAGCAAAATTAATTTTTAACATTAAAAAAAAACGAATTTTGAACTTTCTACCAAAAAAGATGAATTTCTAACAATACAAAATTAATTTTTAACCAAGAAGATTAATTTCGTACAAAAAATACGAATTTTCAACCAAGAAAAAAATGTCTATCCAAAAAGATGGATTTTTAACCAAATAGTTGAAGTTTCAACAACAAAAATGAATTTTCAATCAAAAATGAAATAGTTAAATTTTCAGTTAGAAAAATGAATTTTAAACAAAAAAAATTATTTTTTAACAAAAAAGTTAAAATTTAAAAATAAGATGAGACTTTAACCACAAAAATGAATTGTCTACTAAAAATGATGATTTTTTAACAACAAAAACGAATTTTCAACCCAAAATGGATGTTAAATTTTCAGTTAAAAAAATTAATTTTTAACAAAGAAGGTAAGTTTTTCAAAGAAGTTGATGAGTTTTCAACTACAAAATCAATTCTCTACAAAAAAGATGATTTTTAAAATAAAATAGTTGAATTTTTAACAACAACAAAAACAAATTTTCAACATAAAATCAAATAGTTAAATTTTCAGTTAGAAATATTCATTTTCAATTAAAAAACTTAATTTTCAACATAAAAAAAAACGAATTTTGAACTTTCTGCCAAAAAAGATGAATTTTCAACAATACAAAATTAATTTTTAACCAAGAAGATTAATTTTGTGCAAAAAATACGAATTTTCAACCAAGAAAAAAATTTCTACCCAAAAAGATGAATTTTTAACCAAATAGTTGAAGTTTCAACAACAAAAATGAATTCTCTACTAAAAATGATGAATTTTTAAAAACAAAAACGAATTTTCAACCAAAAATGGAAGTTAAATTTTCAGTTAAAAAAAATAATTTTTGACAAAGAAGGTAAATTTTTCAACTTACTGCAAAAATGAATTCTCTACAAAAAAGATGATTTTCAGAATAAAATAATTGAATTTTCAACAACAAAAAAATGAGTTCTTAAGCCAAAATCAAATAGTTCAATTTTCAGTTAAAAAAATTAATTTTAAATTAGAAAAATTAATTCTCAACAATGCAAAATTAATTTTTGACATAAAAAAAAACAAATTTTGAACTTTCTACCAAAAAGATGAATTTTCAACAATGAAACATTAATTTTTAACCAAGAAGATTAATTTTGTACAAAAATGATGAATTTTCTACCAAGAAAAAAATTTCTACCCAAAAAGATGAATTTTTAATCAAATAGTTGAATTATCAACCAAAAATGAAATATTTAAATTTTCAGTTAGAAAAATTAATTTTCCACAAAAAAAAAGAATTATTAATATAAAAGTTAAATTAAAAAAAAAAGATGAGTCTTTAACGCCAAACAAATTTGTCTACCCAGGAAGATGAATATTTAGCAATAACAAAAACTAATTTTGAACCAAGAAGATTAATTTTTTTACCAAAAAACACGAATTTTTAACCAACTAATAGAATTTCTTACCAAAAAAGAGGATATTTCCAAAAAATAGATAAACTTTAAGCCATAGTAAGATTTTATACTAAAAAAGATCAATTTTAAACCAAAAATGGAATAATTAAATTTTCAGTTAAAAATCAATTTTCAGCAACAACAAAAATGAATCTTTAACAAAAAAGTTAAATTAATAAATAAACAGATGACTCTTCAACCACAAAAATGAATTCTATACTAAAAAAGATGTATTTTCAAGCAAAAAGATTAGTTTTCTACCAAATTAAAGTTTGATAGGACACACAACAGATGGAGTTTTATCAAAATTGTTCTATTTTCAACCAAAAATGGAATAGTTTATTTTTCTATTCGAAAAATTAATTTAAAAAGAAAGAAAAATTAATTTTTATCAAAAATGAAGTTTTTAACAAAAATATGAATTTTCAACCAAATAGTTGAATTTTTAACAAGAATTTTCAACAATAAAAAACAAATTTTCAGCCAAGCAATTTATATTCCTAACAAAAAGACGATATTGCAACGAAATTCATTAACTTTAAACCAAGTAGTTGAATTTCCAAACAAAAAGGACACATTTTCAACCAAAACTGGAATAGTTTAATTTTCAACAACACAAAAACGAATTTAAAAAAAAAAGTGAAACATTTTTAAGAAATAGATGAATCTTTAAGCACAAAAATGAATTTTGTACTATAAACGATGAATTTTAATCCAAATAGTTAAATTTTACACACAAAAAAACATGCATTTTTATCCACAAAGATTCATTTTCTACCAAAAAAGACAAATTTTAAACCAAGAAAAAAACTCCACTTAATTTATTAGATTTTCAACTAAGAAGATTAATTTTTTACGAAAAAGGACGAGGTTTGAACCAAAGAATAAATTTTTTTATTAAACAGGACGAAATCTCAACAAAAAACATGAATTTTGAACCAAATAGTTGATTTTCCAACTAAAAAAGATAAGTTTTTAATCAAAGGTGGAATATTACAATTTTTATTTAGAAAAATTAACTTAAAAAAAAAGGAATTTTTAACAAAAAGGTAAATTTTCAAACGAATGGATCAGTCTTTAGCCACAAAAATAAATTTTTACCAAAAAAGATTAATAATTTTTTACCAAATAATTTAATTTTCAAAACAAAAAAATGAAAAAAAAAAGTTAAATTATCAAACTAATAGATGACTTTTCAAGAAAAAAAATGAATTTTGTACAAAAAAGAAATTTTCAATCAAATAGTGGAATTTTTAACAAAAAGAAACACGAATTTTCAACCAAAAGATTAATTTTTCACCAAAAAGACGACATTTCAAGAAAAAGCACGACAAAAAGGTTTTTTACACTTTCCACTAAAAAAGAGAAATCTTCAATCAAATGGTTTAATTTTCAACAATAAAAAAACTAAATTTTTCTTTTTTAGTTAAAAATTCAATTATTTAGTACCAAATTTAGGTATTCTGTCGAAAATTCGTTTTTTATGATAGAAAATTAATTTTCTTGTCTGAAAATTTATCATTTTGGTTGGAAATTCAACTATTTGGCTAAAAATTATTAAATAAACTATTAAAATATATAATAATAAATAAAGAATCTGAAATGCATAAAACATTAAAGGAATTGAATTTATTTAACAAAATAAGACGAGTTTTTAATCAAATAATGGAATTTTTACAAAAAAAACACGATATTTCAACAAAATACATAAACTTTGAACCAAATAGTAGAATTTTCAATTAAAAAAGATATATTTTCAACGAAAAATGGAATATTTTAATTTTTGGTTAACAAAATTAATTTTTAATAAAAAAACTAATTTTTAAGAAAAAAGTTGTATTTTTAAATAAACAGATTACTCTTTAACCACAAAATTGACTTTTCTACCCGAAAAAGACAAGTTTTAAACCAAATAATGAAATTTTTTACCAAAATAGACAAGGTTTCCATAAAATATTTGAACTTTGAACCAACTAGTGGAATTTTCAACTAAAAAAGATACATTTTGAACTAAAAATGGAATATATAAATTTTCAATTAGAAAAATTAACCTTCAACAAAAAAGTCGAATTTTTAACAAAAAAGTTGAATTTTTAAATAAACAGTAAGAAATTTTCAACCAAATGGTTGAATTTACAACAACAAAAAAACGAATTTTTGCCCAAAAAGTTAAATTATCAAACGAATAAATCAGTTTTTAACTACAAAAATGAATTTGCATTAGAAAAAGGAAAATTTTCAACCAAATAATTAAATTTTCATCTAAAAACACGAATTTTCAACCAAAGATATTGAATTTCTACCAAAAAGACGAATTTTTCAGCCAAGAAACAAAATCCACTTAAATTATTAAATTCTCAACTAAGAAAATTAATTTTTTACGAACAAAGACGAGGTTTAAACCAAATAATAAATTTTTTTTTATTAAAAACGACGAAATCTCAACAAAAAACATGAACTTTGAACAAAATAGTTGAATTTTCAACTAAAAAAGATACATTTTTAACCAAAGGTGGAATATTTCATATTTTTCGTCAGAAAAATTAACTTTAAAAAGAAAAGAATTTTTCTTTTAAAAGGTAAATTTAAAAAAAAGTGGATCAGTCTTTAGCCACAAAAATAAATTTTTTACTAAAAAAGATTAATTAGTTTTAACCAAATAGTTTAATTTTCAACAAAAAAATTTTTTTTTGACAAGAAAGTTAAATTATCAAACTAGTAGATGACTCTTCAACCAAAAAATGAATTTTGTACAATAAAAGAAAAGTTTTCCACCAAAAAAGACGATATTTCAAGAAAAAACATGAAAAAAAAGGTTTTTTAAACTTTCTACTAAGAAATACGAATTTTAAATCAGATAGTTTAATTTTCAACCAAGAAGATTAATTTTTTACGAAAAAAGACGAGGTTTGAAGATAATAATAAATTCTTTTATTAAAAAGGACGAAATCTCAACAAAAAACATGAACTTTGAACCAAATAGATGAATTTTCAACTAAAAAAGATACATTTTTAACCAAAGGTGGAATATTTAAATTTTTAGTTAGAAAAATTAACTTAAAAAAAAGGAATTTTAAAAAAAAGGTAAATTTTCAAACGAATGGATCAGTTTTAAGCCACAAAAATAACTTTTTTACCAAAAAATATTAATAATTTTTAACCAAATAGTTTAATTTTCATCAAAAGTAAAAAACGAATTTTTAACAAAAAAGTTAAATTATCAAAGTAATAGATGATTCTTCAATCAAACAATGAAGTTTGTACAAAAACAAAAAGAAAAATTTTCAACCAAATAGTGGAATTTTTAACAAAAAAAAACACGAATTTTCCACGAAAAAGATGAATTTTTTACCAAAAAAGACGATATTTCAAGAAAAAACATGAGAAATAGGTTTTTTAAATTTTCGACTAAAAATATGGATTTTTAATCAAATATTTTAATTTTCAACCAAGAAGATTAATTTTCTACCATAAAAGATGAATTTTCAACAAAAAAAGATAAATTTTCAACCAAGAAAAAAATCCACTTGAATTATTATATTTTCAACTAAGAAGATTAATTTTTTACGAAAAAGGACGAGGTTTGAACCACATAATAAATTTTTTTATTAAAAAGGACGAAATCTCAACAAAAAACATAAACTATGAACCAAATGGTTGAATTTTCAACTAAAAAAGATACCTTTTTAACCAAAGGTGGAATATTTAAATTTTTAGTTAGAAAAATTAACTTTAAAAAGAAGTAATTTTAAAAAAAGGTAATTTTTCAAAAAAATAGATCAGTCTTTAGCCACAAGAATAAATTTTTAACCAAAAAAGATTAATAATTTTTCACCAAATAGTTTAATTTTCAACAAAAAAACGAATTTTTAACAAAAAAGTTAAATTATCAAAGTAATAAATGATTCTTCAATCAAAAAATGAATTGTGTTCAAAAAAAGAAAATTTTTCAAATTTTCAGTTAGAAAAATTAACTTTCAACCAAAAAAGCGAATTTTTAACAAAAAAGTTGAATTTTTAAATAAACAGATTTCTCTTTAACCACAACATTCATTTTTCTACCAGAAAAAGATAAATTTTCAACCAAATGGTTAAATTTCCAAGAACAAAAACACGATTTTTTACCAAAAAAGTTAAATTATCAAATAAATCAGTTTTTAACCACAAAAATGAATTTTCAAACAAATGGATCAGTCTTAAGCCACAAAAATAATTTTTTTACCAAATAGTGAAATATTTAACAAACAAAAAACACGAATTTTCAACTAAAAAGATTAATTTTTTATCAAAAAAGACGATATTTCAAGAAAAAACATAAAAAAGGTTTTTAGAACTTTCTATTAAAAAAGATGAATTTTAAAAATCAAATACTTTAATTTTCAACAATAAAAAAACGAAATGTATCTTTTTTAGCTGAAAATTCAACTATTTAGTGAAAAATTTTGGTATTCTGTCGAAAATTCGTCTTTTATGATATAAAATTAATTTGCTTGGCTGAAAATGTATCTTTTTGGTTGAAAATTCAACCATTTGGCTAAAAATTATTAAATAAGTTATTAAAATATATAATAATAAACAAATAATGTGAAATTTATTAAACATTTAAGCCCTGGCGAAATCTTCGGATAGGAATTCATTCCGAATTATTCCGAAACAATCCGAATCATTCCAAAATATGTATCCGAACCAATCCGAAAAAAATGTCTACATTTCATTTGATCCAAATCGGTTAAAAATTAATCCGGAATGACCTAAGTCGTTTTTCAATCCGAATGAATCCATTCCAATCCGAACTCGGATTCATTCGGATTCGTTCGGATTGAAAATTCAGTATATATAAATCCGAGTTTGGATTGATTCGGAATGAAAATGTTGTCGGATTGGAAGTTCGGATTGAATCGGATTGAGTCGGATTAATTTTTAACCGATTTGGAACGAACAAAATGTATAGCTTTTTCTGATTGGTTCGGATTGGTTCTGATACAGATTTCGGAATAATTCGGAATGATTCGGAATTAATTCCTATCCGAAACTTTCGCCAGGGAGGACCTGAATAATAATGAATAATTTGATATTAATTTTTCAGTTGCCGTGCCGAACTGGTCCGCAGACCACGCACTCCCGGCTGAACGAGGAGAAGAACAAAAAATGTTTGATTCAAATTTCTCGCTACCGCTTTTCTCTCGTAATATCTGGCCTCACGAAGATGCTGCAAAGGGTCAACGAAATGGTACCCTCGACGGGAGGTCAACGGTCTTTCCATACCACCGACCAAGATCGAAACTGCTACGAATCCATCATCATAGTTTTAGATACCTTAGAACGATGTCTCGCTAATCAGCCTAAAGATACCACCAAATACGAAGAGGCCATGAACGTCAAAAAAACGCTCAAAGAAATATGCCAGTTTATCGGTACCATTCTTATTTATCATATCTCTTATCTCTAATCCTAATCAGGGTGTCGAGCGACCTTGAAAACCTGGAGATATCCTCGAACTTTTTAAGAGAACCTTAAATTTGAATTTTTTGGTTTTAAAACAGATATTTTATTAAAATGCGAAGAGTAATTTAAATCTTTTAATCTTTTATGAAAGAAACATCTAGTTTAGAAGAAATCTTGCTACTTCTTGGTTCAAATTTTGTTTTTTGATTAAAAATTAAACTATTTGGTTGTAAATTCATCTTTTTTGGTAGAAAATTAATCTTTTTGGTTGAAAATTTGTTTTTTTGGTCGAAAATTTGTGTCGTTTTATTGAAAATTTGTTTTTTGATTGAAAATTAAACTGTTTGGTTGTAAATTCATCTTTTTTGGTAGAAAATTAATCTTTTTGGGTGAAAATTTGGGGGTTTGGTTGAAAATTTGTTTTTTTGGTTGAAAATTTGTTTTGTTTAATTGAAAATTTGTTTTTTGATTGAAAATTAAACTGTTTGGTTGTAAATTCATCTTTTTTGGTAGAAAATTAATCTTT
>JBAGKK010445767.1:0-17609 GCA_037177015.1 Euceroptres primus
GATTTAGGGAACGTTCATAATTGTTGTAAAATTAAAAGCATTTGCACGCCATAAGAATCGAGTTAACTAAAATTACAGTTCTCTTATTAACGCCAAATTCGCTTCCTGACAGGACTGAGAGCAAGGTAAGTAACTGCTTTCAGCATATCGTGATAAGGAAATAATAAATTGGCTTAAGGAGCAAATAACTGTTGGAGGATATTCCAACAATTCGCACTCGAAGCTGCAGCTTTTAATAAAAAAATAATAATTTCTGAATAAAATAAATTGAATTCGCTAATTTAATATCAATTTATTTGCAGAATATGCCAACTTCTTTATAAAGAATGAATCTAACATTGTTGTTATTTGAATTCTTGAAAGAATCATTACAATTCGAGATATCAGCCTTCAAAGTCGGGCTAACTTTAGACCGTGATATTTATTATTTAAACAACTAACTTTAGAAAATTTTAAAAAATAAACATAGTTTATTTCTTTCTTAACTTAGATATACCAAACAATAAGCATTTCGTTTCATTGTGTAAGCGAAAATAGATTTCTACCAAACACACTTGGTGTGTTCCCAGGTTAGTACACAGTCCTCTTAAGTCCCAGACTTTGGTACTGTTCAGAAAATTCATTTTTCGATTACGAATGGTTCTTAATCATCCAAACATATTTTAAATCAAACATGAATTAAGTGATACATACATACATACATACATACCATACTTGCGGATTCGTTGTTTCGACTTTGATGGTCCACGCAGAAGGACTTATGTAAAAATTGCGAGATAGTTTCTTTATAAACTGCGATTTACACGGTCAATCACTGGTGTGCCCGATCCCGAAATTGTCTTTTATTCGAATTACAAAGGGTTCGGTTTTCTTTAACAAAAAATGTTTTAAATTCTTAGTTTGAATTATAACACGCACAGCGATTAAGGGTATTGGATAAACGACTTTGAAAATGGCCGACTGGCTCTGAAATTTTTCTAAATCCAAACCCCTAATTTTTCCGGCACTGGAAAATACGTATATTTAATTTTAATTTTTATTCAGATGATATTGAATTATACTTACGTGTACTGTAGTGATCTCGCAGTCGATAAAACTTTGTTAATTGTAGATGGGACAAAGTTTCGTCTAAAAGTATTTCATAAATTCCGAGGAAGCAGATGAGAATTTAGAAATAGATGGTCATAGGAGAGTTAACGCAAAATTCTAAGACTCTATTCTTTCTTATTATAATAAGAATTTGGTCATTTATTGCGATAAACGGCGTCGAAGTGTAATATTGGGAAGACATAATCCAGAAGAAGAGAGATCAAAAATCTGACGTCTGAGTTTATTCGAAGCAAACGAAACTTGATCACACTTGCAAACAATATGTTCTCATTCACAACAGTGACACTTTTCACGAAATCTTAGGTTCAATGCAAAATTCTAAGACTTTATTTTTCCTTATTATAATAAGAATTTGGTCATTTATTGTGGTAAACGGCGTCGAAGTGAAATCCTTTGGAAACCCAGTGGGCACACAAGTCCTAAGGTTGTCCTATAGACGTCTTTCGCCGGACGTCTTTAGGACGTCCTGAAGACCTCTTAAAGACATAAAAAGATCCAAAGGATGTCTTATAGACGTTTAGTCACAGGACATAGAGGTATGTCCTAAGGGCGTCTTTAGGATGTCCCGGTGCCCACTGGGAATGTAACAATGATGTCGTATTGACGTAACAATGATGTAGTATTGATATAACAATGATGCAGCATTGATGTGACGACGATGTAGTATTCATGTGACAATGTGTAATTGATGTGACAATGGTGAAGCATTATGATTTGACATTGTAACAGTAGTGTTAAAAATGAGTATGAAATGCAATGAAACTTTGGTGTGACATTGTAACAGTACCTAATGATTCACAGATTAACCGCAGATCCACAGGAGATCAAACTAGAAAAGTATGGTGCAGTATTAATGTAACAATGATGTAGTATTGATATAACAATGATGTAGCATTGATGTGACAACGATGTAGTATTGATGTGACATTTTAGCAAAAAAGAGAAGCAGATACATAGCAAAACCACAGAAAATTAAACTAGGAAAATATGGTGCCGCATTGATGCGGCAATGGTGTAGCATTGATGTGACAATGGTGCAGCATTGATGTGATAGTGTTGTAGCATTGATATAATAATGATGTGGCATTGATGACTCAATGATGTAGTATTGATGTGACAATGGTGCAGCATTATGATGCGACATTGATGTGACCTTGTACCAATAATGCTAAAAATGAGTAGAAGATACAATAATCACAAAAATAATTCTCAAGGAGATGGATCCAGAATTTGCTTTTTCTTTTCTTCGACCGTTATTAATATCCAATAATTATTGCAAGGTTTGCAGATACAATGCAGCATTGATGTTATGCAAAAAATGAGTAGCAGATATACAGAATAACCACAGGGGATCAAGCTAGAAAAGTATGGTGCAGCATTAATGTGAAAATAGAACATTGATGTGACATTGTAACAATAATCCAAAAATTGAGTAGCAGATAGAAAAACCGCAAGGGATCTAACTAGAAAAGTATTATTCTCTTCAAACTTTTTAAATCCCAGTCTCGTTTGCCTCTCACCTCCTAGTAAAGAAAGTGGTTATGTTCGCAAAGAATTTCATCCCTAAAGTGTAAACCGAAAGAGATTACTGCGAGTACAGCAGGGAGCAGGGCGAGAAAGAGGAGTGCATAGTTTCTTGCCAGGAACGAAAGACCGTTTCTTTTCGTCGACGACAGTTCTCGAGAACAGAAGACAGAATGTGCCCTCGGAGTCAAGTAGCAGCGTTGAGTATCGCGAAGAATCGGTGTTGAAGCAGGGTGATGCTGCCAGGGGAGTCACCATGGCAACAGACCGTAGTTTTCCAACCTCTTCTCAGGACCGTAACCCTAAAGGGTCCCTGAAAAGGCCATAAGATCCAGGATGTCCGCTTTGCTTTATGACACAGTCCACATACTTCCTCTGACTCCACAACACTACATATTGAGTCCCTCAGATTTTCATAATTTTTAAAAATGTTCTACTGAACATCTTTCCCTTTTAATATACTTGATATTGTTTTAACACACGAAAAAGCTACCCAAGGGCACCACACAATTTCTATTGTGAAACTTTATATTATTGTGTAGTTGCCGTCCCTTTTCTTTTTTGCTGAACTAGGGTAACGACCTCAATACTGGGCCACCTATCTAAAGTGGGTAAAATATGTAAAATGATTAACTACATTAGCTACATCATGTAAAATAATTTTAACAATTACTGAATAATGATCGATGACAATTAGTTATTTAAAAAATTGTTTTTCATAGGGTGACTGAACGTTATTTAATAGTACTTTATAATTCCTATTTATGTAAATAATTCTTTTGCATTAGATGGCTCACTATTGATGGGTGGCTCACTATTTATGGGTGGCTCACTATTTATGGGTGGCCCACTATTTATGTGTGGCCCACTATTTATGGGTGGCCTACTATTTATGGATGGCCCACTATTGGAGTCGTTACCCTATTGCAAGTAGGGTCACCATAATGAGATTAGATTAGAGGGTTTATTCCCCTGCTCCAGACATTATTTATAAGTAATAAATAAAGTTCTAAATATAGTATTTTTAGTTGTGTTATAGTTGCAAAGGAGACAGGCTTTTTCAAAGTTTCCTTGTCATGGGAGAAAAAGGAAAAAGCCCATTTATCGTGGGGTGACTGTTGTAACTTCTTATCATTACCGGATTCATTGTGAGATACTTTATTTGCAAGAATGTACTTGCTACGATGATACAGTTGTAAAGGCCTCAAAAACTTTTAATATTCTAATACGATTCAAACAAATATTCAGCATTAATATAATATAATAAAATAATTTTTATTTTTATTTTTATTATTTTTTAATAATTTTTACTTTATGCAATTACATACAACTGCTGTGGATTCATGTGGATTTTTTCATTCTTTTACACATAAGAAGGCAATCAATATTATAATTACATGATATGATCATTAAAAACATCAACAGGTATCCACACTTATAGTATGGCAAGGTTAATCAGACATCAAACTGGGTGTATTATTATTAAACCTAGCCAAACATTGGATGATTGTAATACAGTTGCTATTATGTCTAAGCAATAGATTTTCATAAAATTGTATGAAGTGTCCCATCATATTTTATGTTTTATGACTTCAGGGTTACATGTTCAACCTCATGGTTTATGGTCACCCCACTTTAAGGTCAGGCTTACACTCCTGTGTCCCACCCCCTCCTTGTCCTCCATGGTTCCTTCTCTCAATCGGTTTCTCTCTATCCCTGTCTTCGTCCCCATGACTTTAACCATTTGTTTCTCTTTCGCTCTCTCTTTCTCTCTTTCTCTCCCTCTCTTTTTCTCCCTCGTTCGTTCATGTTCTTTCTCTACGTTTCTATGGTGTTCACTCACCACTATTTATAAGTCCCGCTGGACGAGGACCGACTCGAGTACGGTTAAGTTCATCTCGGGCCCTTCAATGGAGATTCGCCATCGTCGGGAGCAGTAATGTTGATCCGCGTACGCATGGTATTAGGGCGGTGCACCCTATGGGGCCTACGAGACGACGCGACAAAACGCGAATCGAAATCCCCCGAAGGCAAGGATGGCAATCACCTCGGGGGAGGCCTCACCGTACCGGACTCGGGATGAAAATTACTTGCGAGCTGGTTAGTTTTGTGCAGAATGAGAAAGAGTACATAGTACCGGCACTCGTACGCGGACGCGAACGTCGCGTGCTCTTTCTCCGTTGCTCCCTTTCCTCTCTCCATCCAGCAAATCCCTCGACTCTGTCCTTCTTCTTCTAATGCCTCCCGCGAACCCCGCGATATCGATTGCCCCGCACATGTCTCGTCGGCGACCTGCGGGACCAGCCATTCCATGTATGCGCCGCCTGGTTCCAAAAGTGAGGATCATGGATTCGCGCCACTGCGTGAGCTATGCCCTATTGCCTATTCCCTATTGCCTATCAAATGGGACAATGTTATGGGTGCAAATTACGGTCTATAGATCTTGAGGAAACAGGCGTCGCATGATTAGAATGCTTTATTAGAGAATTGCCAGGATGGGAGATTATTTCGTAAATACACTACTCTCCCGATTTAAGTCGGGTTTCGGAGATGGCCTGCAATGGCCTTGGACTTAAAACGAGAGTCTATAAACGTAAACAAGTATGAACTATTTCTGTTTCATTTTTGTCACAAGTGAAAAATATTTTTTAAATATAAGTTTAATTTAACGTTTACTTTCATTTTAAGTTTTATTTAGTTATTATTTATTAATTATTATACATAACGCATAACCTATTAGGGTTAGAACATTCTTTTTTTTTTACTTTACGCAGATTTTAACGCACTATAATTTATCTTGGTAGAACTTTCTCCTGTGATATTTAGGAAACGAGCTATTTCCAAAAAACAGTTTTCCGATTTTTGGCTAAAAAATGAAAAAAATCCGGAATTTTTGGAAGGCCGTAAATCGGAAACTAATAAGGCTAGTACATTTTTTTTTTTTAATTACGTATAATTTCATGTACTTCCATTCATCCTCGGGTACCTTTAATGTTAATTCATGCAGAAAGGAGCTACTTTGAAAAAATTGAACTCATGTCATTTACCCTTAAAAATAGGCCGAAAGGGGTCAAATTTGAGAGTTGATAACTCACGATCTATTATAGTTAGGATATTCTTTTTTATTTTAAATTACAGATAATAACGTCTAGTTTAATTCATCTGTAAACCATTTTGACGTGTGACACCCCGGATCCGAGCTACACGGAAGAAAAAAAAAGTTGTGATTTTTAGCAAAAAATCGAAAAAATTTGGTTTCTTGAAAAGACCATAACTTTTTAACTATTGGTCCTAGAAAACTTTTTTTTTCAGTTTTTCTTAGAATTTCATCTACTTTCTTTTTTGTGTATTGCATTTTTTCTCTACGATGCACAGGAAAGCAAAAAACCTATCCGGCATATGATTTTTTGCTCCATTTTCAAACAATTTTCCGGGTTACCGGGCAAAAACTTTGACACAAAACCTGAAGCACCCCAAAATGAAGCGATTTAAAAAAAATTTTTTTTCACTTTACCAACCAAAAGTACCAGATGACTGGACTAGTGTAGGAATTGACAAGGCTGACTGGGCCAAAGCTTGTGCGAGCCTTCTTTTGCTCAGGCTTGATGACACAAGCTTCGGTCAAGCTTGGTTCCTTTGTTAATGACAACCTTGAAACTAGGCTGACAGACTTGTTTCAAAGTTAGATAGACAGAGTTGGTTCAAACTTAGAATATCAAGGCTTAATTGCAAAGATTGTTCCAAGCCTTAATCAATCTTTGGTGATCAATGTTGCTGGATAATTATTTTCTATTTTTTTTTTCTAATTCTACCACAATGTGTGAGACCGAATCCATTTAAAATCAGACAGGCAGAGCAACTATAAGTCACAGAATCGGTCTTCTATGAAATATGTTGTTTTTCAAAAGAAATAAGAAAACACGCATTTTATCGTTTTAAGAAAAAATACATTTTCCAGAAGTTATGAACATTTGAATTTTAAGCTTCTTTTTTTTAAAGAAAAACACAACATTTTTCTTTAAACTTTTATAACTTTAGACTCAATTAAGATATTTGGGTTTTCTTTCCTGATTATGGTGAGGTTTATTGGTCTCTTTCAAAATCCGCCAGAAAATTTTTAAAATATTGAAAATTCGCAAAATAGCGACGGTTTTTCTGAAAAAATTAAAAGAAGATTCAGGACAATTTCTGTTTTTACAAAATCACATTTTCGAATTTTTCTCACAAACGATGCAAGATATAAAAGATTAAGGGGGTATTCTAGTGTGATAGGTACTTTTTTGTATCATTTTTCGGATTTTTTTTTAAGAAAGTAGAAAAGCAATATTATTTTTTAAAAAACCCCCCACCCTGCTTTTGCCCACATTTTTTTACTAAATTGGTACTCATGTGATGAAGAAAATAATTTATGCGGATAAACTACTTCTGTAAACAGGACAATTTTTTTTAATGAAATCGAATTTTCGAATTTTTCTTACAACTGACGGCACATTCGAAAAAATATAAACAAAAAAGTTTGATGCTTTAAAAAAGTTCTGTGCAAAAGACCTCTAGTGTGATGGGCACTTTTTCACATCATTTTTTTGGAATTTTTTTTTTTTTAATTGAAAAGCAATATAATTTT
Organism: Euceroptres primus; assembly: GCA_037177015.1. Taxonomy (NCBI): domain Eukaryota; kingdom Metazoa; phylum Arthropoda; class Insecta; order Hymenoptera; family Figitidae; genus Euceroptres; species Euceroptres primus. The sequence goes on from JBAGKK010445767.1 coordinate 7,259, forward strand.
GAAATCTTTTGCACTGTATTGGCACACATTTGAACTATGATATACATTCTTTTTATAAAAATATTCAAAATGGTGCACTCGCTCAAAAATGAGGCCTCAAAAAAAAAGTGCTCACAGACGGTGAGCATGATTCCGGCTCTCCAGGTAATCTAAAAGAAAAAAAAATATCTTGAATGTACACTTGCGGCTATCGTAGGCAGTAAAATGAAAAAAAAAATTAAAAAATTTCAAAATGGCGGACTTCTGAAAAAAAAATTTCACGGTTTTTATTTTATTTAACGGGCCATAACATTTTTAAAATTAATATTTAAATCCAATTCTACTGCGGACGACAGATACACGTTTTATATACACGTGTGATTGATTAGTTGATTGACTGATTAATTGATTAGTTAGTTTTTGAGATATCGTGCTCACCGACTTTATTTGAGGCCTCAACTTCAACGAGCTGCAGCGCCGCCATTTACTTTATTTTTATAAGAAAAAATTATTTTGTTAATTTAAATGTATGCTAATATAGAGAAAAAGTTTTGATAATAATATTGCTTTTCTACTTTCTTAAAAAAATTCGAAAAAATGATACAAAAAAGTACCTATCACACTAGAATACCCCTTTAACCTTTTATATCTTGCATCGTTTGTGATAAAAATTCGAAAATGTCATTTTGTAAAAACAAAAATTGTCCTGAACTCAAAAATGGTTTGGCCAACATAAAACTCGCTGGATGATTTCCTGATGTAAACATAAATTTTTAAAAAATGTTTGATAAAATTTAAAAAAATGGGTTTTTCGATGAAATCGCCATTTTATGTTTGCAGAATTCAATTAAAGAGAAGATCAATTATATTGAAAAACCCATCTTTTTAATTTTTTCAAATATTTTTTGAAAATTGCTGTTTACACAAGGAAACTATCCAGCGAGTTTTATGTTGGCCAAACCATTTTTGAGTTCAGGACGATTTCTGTTTTTAGAAAATCACATTATCGAATTTTTCTCGTAAACGATGCAAGATATCATAAAAGATTAACAGGTCTTTTACGTAGAACTTTTTAAAGCATCAAACTTTTTTTTTGGATATTTTTTCGTATGTGCTGCCAGTTGTGAGAAAAATTCTAAAATTCGATTTCATTAAAAAAATTCTCCTGTTTACAAAAGTAGTGTATGAAATGAAACTGAAATGAAACCGCATAAAACTTATCTATTTTCTTCATCATATGAGTACCAATTTACCAAGAAATTTGGGCAAAAAACAAGATGGAGTTTTTGAGAAAATCATCTTTCGATTTTTTTCAAAAAAACCATTGCCATTTTGCGAATTTTCAATATTTTTTTTATTTTTTGACTGATTTTTAAAGATGTCAATAAACCTCACCATAATCAGGAGAGAAAACTCAAATATCTTAATTGAGTCTAAAGTTATAAAAAATTTAAAAAATGTGTTAAAAAAAAGAAGCTTAAAATTCAAATACTCATAACTTCGTGAAAATGTATTTTTTCTCAAAACGGTAAAATACGTGCCTTCTTATTTCCTTTGAAAAACAACATATTTTATAGACGACAGATTCTGTGACTTAAAGTTGCTCTACCGGCCTGATTTGAAATGGATTCGGTCATATGTTTTACAATTATTTAATCTTAACATTCGTATCATTATCAGTAGTGAGGTTTGTGAGAGTAACACATCAGTTATGTTTTCCGCATGTGTAAAATGTAAAATGGTCATTGTTCGTAAATAGGTCATATTTTTATATACAGAAAAAAATAATTATTATTTAATTTAAAAATATAATTCACTGGCAAAATAATGCTATTGTATATCTATAACATCTGTCTTTGTGAAGTTCAATAATATATAAAAGCAATTTATAAAATTAGCAATTGCAAGCTTTAGAATTTTGACTATTTAAGGCTTGACCAAGGTTTTACTAACAACCCTCCATAACATCAGCCAGTTTTACTTTAAAGAAGCTACTATTTTCTCAATTTAGGAGGATAGGGGTCTAATGTACCCATCTGCTTAAGCTAGCTTAATTGTTTTTATCTTCTTATAACGATATAAAAAAGTCGTACGTATATTTGTTATTTTTTATTCCTAAAGTCTGATTTATTATTTCCGGGGAAATTACCGACTGTGTCCCAAAAAGTTCCGGGAAATTTCCGGAAAATTTTTCACGTGGGGACTACTTTAGTATGATCTACAAACTTTTATTAGTTGATGTAACCATTTTACTGATTGACATAACTATTCAGATTTTGCGTAAAAAATTTTGATAGTTACATCAACTAATAAAAGTTTGTAATGTAGTTTGCCCGACTATTAAAATAGTTAGCCCAACAATCAATTTTTTTTAGTGCCACATTAAGAAATTAAATCGCTTTTTAACGTTGAAAGTTTTATTTTTGAATCCTGAGAACTAACAAATCATGGCAGAAAATGAAAGCTATAAAGAATAAAAATGTTTTCCAGACGCGTAGACAAGAATTTAAAAGAACGTGGCAGAATAGTGTGCAAACTGCAAAGACTCGTAACAGTTTCACCACAACTTCACTAAATTATATAAGTTAAAGTTGCATCCGAAAATTTGCGAGGCAACTTTGTAGTTGCCTCTTTCTTAATTTCAAGTTTCAACTCTTTCTTAATTAGAAGAACAGAATCCTCGACAGAATCTAATAATCCAAGGCATACCCTTTCATTAAAAGAGGATGTAATTAACTTTTAAGCTTATTAAATAAAACTTTATAAACGTCACCAGATTTTTGTTTTGATTTTTTATTACAAGACATTTGGCCAGTAAATTCAGTTTAAAAACTCATTCTTTAGACAAGATTAACTATTTATTAAAAGGGCGCCATACAGACTTTCGTTTGTGGATATATAAAGCACAATGGGTCAAGAATCAGAGGATCTGGATTCAGGAGGAGGATATGGTGGTTTCAAATATTAAGTAATTAGGAGGAATAAAGTATGTATTATGAACCCCGAGAAGCGGATACAAAAACCAGGAAGAGGAAGAGACCACTCAAGATATATGTTATTAAATCTCAGAACGAGGAGGATATTTGAGGTATAAAAAAGCACAGAAAAATAAGTTTAAAAAATCTTGAAGAATAAGGATATTACCTTTTACCTAATTAACAATTATTTTATAAGACATTTTTTTAATTTTCAAGCGAAAAAACTGAACAGAAGATAGTAACTGAATTCAAACAAAAAATTTATTTGCTTTGAATGCCAAACACAACTTTTTTTATTCGACTCACATTAAAAATGAATCGATGAATCACTAAATCCAAATTAGATTCAGTGATTTGTGAAAATTTTTCTAATTTTAAACATTTTGAAGTTTCAAATGAAAAAAGTGTAAATTTTTGTATTCTTGAATATAAGTTTTGTTTATTTCTACACATACTTCATGATTTTGAAATAATTTCGCTGTTCGGTGCAATCTTTTAACATTTTAACTCGAACTGGTTGGTTCAATACTTTTTCAAGGAACCAAATACTCGACCAAATGTCGTTTCGATTGGTAACAGTCTGTCAATAACGATACTTTAGGAGCCTTTGTTACACAGGGCTCCGTTATTGCTGCGAGGGTTCAGATATACGAGTAGGACGGGAGCATGTAACATGTAAGACTTTACGAGATTGTACAGTTAAAAGGCTTCGTAATCGTCTTAAACTTTTTATATTTCAAACTCTTTAGATTTCTTTATCGCGATTTTTACTATATAGTTTTATTCATTTATTTATAGCAGAAAGTAAGCGATCGTGGACTGTTTCCAGGAACATACCTACTAATCGAGATGCCAAACATGGTATTAAATTTTGTTTTAAATTATTTATTTCCATTTGCAAATGAATAATGTATCAAGTTCATATGCAAATAATCTATCGACGTACGACTCTCCCGTTAGATCGAGATCGTGGTCACGGTACTGCAGCCACCGGTGACAAGAAACATTGACAGCACTTCCGACGTGAGGTTTCCGGTAGTTCCTTTCTTCTAAGTCTAAGACTCTGCTGATGAAAAATTCAAATTCAAACCTTCTGAAATGCATTCGTGTCTAAAATTAATAATCAGATAGAATATCATAATCAATCATAATGGGTGAAAATAAAAAAATCGTCAATATTCACCTAATAATTTTTGTTGAAAAAAATATTTCAAATTTGATTAAAGCACCTTTTTTCTGTCAGTATGCGCCTGAAATATGACGAAAATAGTAGAGAGCAAGGTCAAGAAACGTATTAAGAATTTATTTATGGTCTTCTTTAACATTTTTAATCAACGTGATATTTCACAATCTCCAGCCTTTAAAATACATGAATGGACTGTAGAGAACAAATTAAATCACGCCTAGCCTCGATTAAGTTCAACCCAAAAATGCTTGCACATCTAGTTTCTCTTTTGTATGTGTTTCGGGGATGTCCTCCGGTTATTTTAAGCCAAGAAAGAAAAAAATCGTACTACGCGTTTTTGAGAAAAAAGATTTTTTCATTTTTAACAATGAAAAATCTCATTTTTCTCGAAAATGAAAAACCAACGCAAAATATGAATAGCAGATCATAGTTCAAAATTGTTTCCGTTCCTAAAATCTATAAAATTATACTCTTACCAGATTTTTATCTTGTGTATTTTAATAAATTTTTCCAAAAAAATAGGAAAAATCGAAAAAAATTGACTAAAATAACATTTAGTTTACTGAACTTTAACATTTAACAATTCCGCGATGTCGAGGATCTGTCAAGAAGCTAATTCTATTATTATAAAGTCTAACAACGAAATTGACTTTTTCAACATGTCTGCGACTCATTTTAGCAATTTGCTGCGCAATTCAACAAGTAATCGCGGCCTTTACAATCGCTTAGCAGATTTAGATTTAATTTCGCTTTTCACTTAGCTCATAATTTGATTTGTACTAAAGGGCTCTGCCCGTGCACTGTTTTTAATAAATAAATAAATAAATTTTAGTTTTAAAAACGTTTGCTTTTACTTTAGTAGCAAAGTGAAGAACATGTTATATGATATTATTAAGTTTCCTAAGCTTCAAAGTAAAGAAAAATTCGTTTTTATCTCTAAAATTGAAGAAATATCATTTTTAACGATTGAGAGCTGGTTTCACTAACTGCGATTAAAATTTTAATCAATGATTATCTCAGTTTAACTGCTCGTGATTGGCCGGTTAAGGAGTTAATCCTTGATTAACTTTTTAACCATAGTTGGTGAAACCGGCCCTAAAAATCTCATTCTTCTCGAAAACGAAGCAAAATAGTAATAGAAGTTCTTAGTTCAAAATTGTTCTCCTTCCTTAAATCTATAAATTTGTACCCTCCCCAGATGTTTATTTTGTGTATTTTAACAAATTTTTCCAAAAAAATAAAAAAAATCGATAAAAGCGACTAAAATAGAATTAACTTTAACGAACTTCAATATTTTATTTCTAAAAACGTTTGCTTTTAGGTCAGTAACAATGTGAAAAACATGTTTGCTCTTTGCCATTACAAAAGTCTTCATGTCTAATAATATATTTAAGATATTAGAAATAAAATGTTAATGTTCCTTAAACTAAATCATACTTTAGTCAATTTTTATCGATTTTTTCCAATTGTTTGAAAAAATTTGTTGAAATATACAAGACAAACATCTGGTAAGGATATAATTTTATATAGATTTCAGAAAGGGGAATAAGTTTGAACTGTTTACTGCTATTCATATCTTGCGTCGTTTTCGAAAAAAATGAGACTTTTGTCAAAAATGAAAAAACCTTTTTTTCAAAAACGCGTAGTACGATTTTTTTCTTTCTTGGTTTAAAATAACCGAGTGGCATCCTGAAAACACGTACAAAAGAGAAACTGGATATGCAAGCACTTTTGGGTTGAACTTAATCGAGGCTAGCCGAGAAATATATGTATAAAAATTTATTGTAAATTAATAATATCGTAATTACACTGAATGATAAATAATATGAATTTTATGAAGAGAATCTTTTTCTATTTTCGTCAACCTATTTCAAAATTATTATTTTTTTCAAACAAAGCGACTAAATTCATTCAACACATCATGGTCGAAGGACACGATAACAATAAATCAATGAAAGGGAATTCTTTTTTAAAGTTTACTTTCTTAAATATAAATTATTTTAAATTGCGAGTTTGTAAGATCGAATAAGTTTTTACGGACAATATTTTCACATATAACTTACCTTATAAAAAGTGGACTTATCTGGAGCAAAACGGGGGACACGATGACATTACAAAGATGTACGGTTTTCGAAATGATGTGAAATTTGTTAATTGCTGATATTGTTTAGACTTTTGACAGATTTTCACATAAGTACATTGTAAATTTTACATCACAATTCACTTGTTTTATGGTTTAAATATGGAAAACTACTATTTTCATTAAAAAATCCGACGAAATGTGTCTCTGAATACGATGATCAAAACTGAAATTCAAATCTGGGGATACATGAAAATCTATTCGTTTCTTGAAATTAATCAAACGATTATTAACTTCTGTTTTATCTTTAGAAGTAATACAGAAAAGGTGAATCCTAGAAAAGCATCTAATTTTACTTTAAAAGACTGCAAAAAGGCTTTCGAATACTTATAAATATAATCAGGGACAAGAGACACGATGACATTTTCCGATATTTGAAAGATTTTAGTGTATTTTAGCAACATATTATGGATAAATGTAACCATAGGACATTGTAGAGTGGCTCGCGTGCCAAAAATCCGTATATTTTAATCAGGATATTTTTAAGAATAAGAGCGTAATTTCCTCGGGACACATTTTCGTCGATTTTTTTATTTTCACCCATATGACAACTTTAAAAACCTGAAACAAAAGTTATATAAAGATATTTTATCAAAAATTAATTCAGCACTTTCTTCAATTTCAATAAACAGTAGTTGGTTATAGGTCGAAGAAAAAAAAACTCCAACCGATCATTCCTTGCTATCAGAAGTCAATCTATCAGAAAAATCGATTTGACAGCTCTAACAGTCGGAAATACTTAAAGAAACATTTTTCTCCATTCGAAAATGTATTCGAAACAAAATTTTAAGGCACTTAAATGATTAAAATTACAGTGGATTAAAAAATCAATAATGCCTCATAAAAAGTGTTTAAAAATCAAACTTTTTTTTTGTTGATAAGAGAAAACATGTCGATCTTAATCAATATATTGGACAAATGGATATTTTTATATTACATTTACGACGCAAACGTAATTCTTACAGGATCGAATTAAACCTCAAACTTAATTTCAATTTATATAAGCAAAAACCTTAGAGCTCCATATTATTATTCAAAATTAAATTTTCAAGTGTGAAGTTTTCAAAATTCTGCACATTATAATTGTTTTTCTTTACTGATATTTACTGATTACCATTCTAATAATAAATCACAAGGATTTCAGTACAAAATCATTTTTTCTGCTGCAAACTGATTCATTGGAGTATTTGTTCAAATAAATTGTTTATAACAATTAAATAAAATGTTATATACAATTTTTATGTTCTTTAAGTCCATCTTCATTAATTCTGATCAACAAGCTTTTTTAACTTATTTAAACAATTGTTCAGAGATAACAAGTCACATTGTTCAAATGGCTTTTTTTCACGTACTATTTGTTTAAATACTGAAGTACACAGAACGAAATTAAAAAATCCGGCCTGAAGTCATTCTGGAGAGTAATTTAAAGCTGAGAATTTCTAAACAAAAAAGTCATAAAAATCGGATAAGAATTGTAGCCTGTAGTATAATAGATTATGAATAGTAAATTCCAAATCCAAACCACTGTGCGATGGTTTGTCCTGTTGGACTCAAAAAAGAGTTTTTACATTGAAACAAAATTTTTTTAAATCAAAAATATAATTACATTGCTGTGGGGGCAAAAGTTTATTTGATTCAAACATTCAAACAAAACATTTATTTGATTCAAACAAATATCATTTGAATTAAAAAATTTGAATCAAACAACCTTTTTTCTGATTAAAAAATGTTTTTTTAACATAAACAAATTTTCATATCGTATCAAGAAAAAGGGTTTAAAACGATTTTTTAAACTTGAAAATAAGCTTTCTCTGTGTGCTTCAAATTAAAACAAATTGTTAAACTAATTTTAAAACAAATTTTAAAAAATTATCTCTTCAGATATGTTTGAATGAAATAAATCGTTGAATGAGAAAATGAATTTTTCTATTTAAAAATAACTTTCTCTTATTTGTCCTGAAAAACTCTCTCATCATTCAAGGTAAAAAATAGCCTTCAATGATAACCCGTGGATCTATTTGAATACGTGGGAAGGCAAGCTCTATAATTATATTCTGCTCCAGATTCAAATGTCGTTAATAAATTATTGAAGTTGTAGCGATGCATTTACGGCGTTCTAAATACATCGCATTCAACTAAAAGCTCATTCAAATGCAAATTATGCATATGTACTCCCTCATCTTCATAGAACGTTGACTTGTTGGCAGAAAGAATAAATTGACAGACTTCCTTTAGAATTCACATAATATACGTTTAATCTCACAGTTAGGGAATTGCTACACAACTATTCATGACATTACGTGCTCTTGGAACAGAGCTCAGTCTGCTCCGTTTTTATATGTATAAAGATACATATTTTTGTATTTAGGCTTAAATAAATAAAAATCCTTATCGCAGTAACAATGAAATAAATTCTCCTCGAAACTGTCTCGGCTGGCTTCTTTATTTGTTCGCAGAATTTTCGAGATTGAAAGTTTTAGTGTCGAATGACTTTACCTGAGATTTCTAATTTCTAATGTGAGACTGATCAAAAAAACTTGTAATTTGCAATTGAGCTGATTATTTCGATTAGAAAATTCTTTCTAATTTAGACAATATTAACTTGTGGTTTTTCCTGATCAACCTTAATGTAGATTTTCCTGGCGAAAAATAGTAAGCATTAAATGTATTGAACCAGATGATTCAAAAATTTTCTTCAGGAAAAAATGAGGCAGTCCAAATTAATTAGAAAATTCATTTTTTTAAAATAAAAAAATCTGATCTGTAAACAGAAATTGATTCTGTTCGAAATTTGGAAATTAAAGCTAAACTGATTGCAATGCTCACTATTTTTCTCAGTAAAAATTGGACAGCAGTGCAGATTATTTTATTTAAACACTCTATGGATTACTTAAAACAAAAAAAATTGAAATACACGTAGAAAGTACATTTCCAAGACTTCGCAGCACTACAAGCAGACAAAATGATAAAAAGAAAGAGAAAAAAAAGTTTAATGAAATGGAAGAGAATAATAATAATAATAATAAAAGAACGGAAAAATGGAGAAAAGCATCATATTTACAATAGTATAATTTTCTTCACATTTCAAAACCTAGGATTTCAAGTTCTTTAAAAAATCTGAAATTCTAATTCTAAGAACTACTTCTATACAATAAAAATTTAAATTAAGAAAATATTTACACAATTATTCTTATAATTCTAAAGAATTTTTCTGAGCATATACTTGGGTTCAGAAAAAATTTCGAGTGTTGAAAAAAATGCATCGATGGAAGGCTAAGTATAAAAATTTTGGTTTTCTTTTAAAGAAAGGCTCATAACTCTATATTTTTTGCTACAATAATTATACTGTAAACAATATTTAACTTTGTCGTAATAAATTTATAATTTATTTTGTTCATTTTGTTCATTTGCATTATGAATAATGTATTTTTAAAGAACTTAAATTGAGATCGTAATTTTTAGGGAATACAAATTATTCAACCTAGTAAATCTTACAAATAAGAATTAAAGTTTTTATAAATCAGTTGTCAAGAAAATATGAATTCTTAAGGCTTTTTTCCAAGGGAAAAAGAACACGCAGGAAAAATCTTTATCAAAATAAATAAGAAAAAGTAAAAAAATAAGTTAGGAAAACGGAAGAGCAGTTGAGTTAGTCAATTTCATTTCGCCAAAGTCCTTTGCGACCTATTTTCCAAAATAATTATACTTCTGAATAATAATTCTTCAGGTCTAAATATCACATTTTTCACCAAATCTTGATACGAAATCATATAAAATTTTTTAAAAAATAGGTCTAATAAATAGACTAACTCACAATCAATTACACGGTGCTACACAGCAAAAAAAAATTGAATGAACTTTTCAAGTGACCTTGTGTAGGTTTTGGGACGGGTTGAGTACAACACAAATCGTGTTTAAAAAATTTCCAACACCCTCAAATTTTTAATTTAATGTTAAAAAACCGTTTTTGAGTGACTTTGCGCATTGAGAAATTAACAACTTAGTGATTTTTCGACCGATTGTGGATTTTGAAGTGGTTTTGGAAAGGGAACGAATAGTACTTATAAT
>JBAGKK010445878.1:0-17609 GCA_037177015.1 Euceroptres primus
GTTTCACAACCCATGAAAAGTCCCTTCTGGTTATAATCTCGTTACCTACCTAAATGATAATTCAGAAATCTTCTAAAAAAAAAAGAAGTTTAACATTTCTGCAGATTTATGAGCATTTATATATATTTGCAAAAGATCATGAATTGTAATTTTCAAAAAAATTATTTCGAGTCTACAAAAATTTTAATAGTTTTGAAGCGTCCTCAAGTTTTTAAACAAAAGTATCCGATTTTTTACTAATTAAAAAATTCCTCACTGCTACTTATGTCAAAGATGAGAAATAAGAAATTCTGAAAGTGTATAAAGGGATGAAAAATCATTGCACAACAGTACAGTTTATTAGACTCTAAAGAAACGTCTTATACGTCCGAAAGAAAAAGGACAAGTTGCGGGCTTTCAGTTTATGAGATATTTGTGCTTTTGTGAGAGAGGGTCAAAATTGATAAGCTACTTACATTCTCAAAGCATTTGGAAAGGTATGTTTTGTTTTTTAAATTAAAAGGTAACACGTGCGATTATGGTATTCGAAAACTTAACTACGATTTTTTGGAAACGCTGTTTTTATGCTTTTATGCCATACCGACCAAATTGTACGTCCTTTTATAAATTGATAATTACTTATTTAAAACCTAAACTAATTGATGCCTTTCAGGTTCTAGAATCAAAAAGAATGAAACATAAAAAAGACAGTGTTATTCAACCTTTGAGTTTTCAAATTATGGGAAACAACTTTAGAAAATGATTAAATAATAATAATTAAAAATTTTTCAGCCTTTCAAATAAATTATTTAGTTTACAGTTAAGAATTTGATTTAAATCATCGAGTGAAAAGCGTCGAACAAAACTTGATAAATACATTTTAATAAAAAAACCAGACAAGTTCCAGACAAAGATGTAAGAAATAAATTTTACATAACATAGATTTGTCTGAAAGTTTTCTGCTTTTTGTTTTGTTCATCAGAGTGGATTTATAACGTCGCTTACTCTTCAATTATATAGTCACCGAAAAATGTCTAGACATCTTCAATTCTCAATAATATTTACATGTTTACTATCTCTGCACTTCCCTTCCTAGGGAACACAAGACCTTGCAGCTGGTGGGAGGGCTGAAGGGTCTAATTGGACGGGGAACTGGGGGAGGTGAACCAGAGGAGTTGTATTGCGAGACGCGACTGCTCTGAGGAACTAAAGGTCTTTTGTCTGCGAGATCTGAACAAAGGAGCGATTCTTCCAAGGGTACTGGAAAAGCTTTTTGGAATATCAAGGGCACGAGTCCTCCTGCCCCCAAGCCACGATGTTTTCGCCGTGTCAGGGCTGAATGTCACCAGGGTGAACAAATCCTTGCTATCCTGGCGCGCCCTTCTCAATCGAGGGGGGCGCGGCGGGGTTTGTCAGTAGGTGCTACTAACGGAGACCTTGGGACACCAGGTCGCATCCCAAGAAACTTAGACCTTCCCCCTGCATGCGGGGTTCTGCAGGGGGTGACTCTTTAGTTCCCTAAACACTCGTAAGTCAAAAAATGGAGGACTATTTTCAAAAACTAACTCGGAAGGCCCTGTTCCAACGACTTCATAACCCTCCGTCAAAGGAAGTGAGTCTTCTTGAGACGCTCAACCGGCGGCGGAGAGAGAGACTAATATGGACCTTGATGTCTCTATGTGCGAGGAGAAGCTCACTGGGCTCTCCGTTAAAAAGAAGAACCGCAGCGGAGCTGCGAGAAGAAAAGCTCGCGAGGCGAGGCTTTCGGAGGGCAACCAGGGCTCCCCACGGGGAGACCAGGGAAAAACTATGCCATCCGAGTCAACTTCGGGGACTCGTTTTACGGGTCAACGGAGGAAAGACTCAAAGGACACCCCTTCGAACAGGGAGGTGAAGCGATCCAGGGCTCTGGAAACACAGGGCCTGTCTTACGCGCACCTGGCCAACAGCGTCCTGGTGAGGGTTGTCGTCGCATCGGGCTACCCGGATGTTTGCCTAGCTCCTATGGAGTTGGTCAGTTTGAGAAAAGAAATCTCGCGAGAGATTGACGCTCTACCACATGAGGGGCTCGTCCCCAGGTTCGACAACATCTTTCTCAGGTCCCGGGCCGTAGTTGTACATGCTGCGGGTATATAGACGAGGGATTGGCTCTTTGGGTTGATTCCGACACTTGGGCTTAGGGAGGGACTAAGTGTGGAGGTTAGCGGGACTAAATGTCTCCAAAGCTTACACAGGGCGACCGTGCTGGGCCCCTGAGGCTCCGGAGGCCATGCTGCGACGCCTTAAGTTACAGAATCCAACCATTCGGACCGAAAATTGGAGGGTTTATCCCAATGAACGGGAACCCAACAGGGCCGAGAATGGATGGTTTCATGCTGTGGGCATCCCTGAAAGTGGATTCAGGGCCCAAGCAGCTCTGGAGTATAGGCCCTATTTAGGGGCAGGAAGGTTCTCCTTCAGAGTGACCCAAACGGCCTCTGAGAAGGGTCCAAAAGGAATCCGGAGGTGCCCCTGTTTAGTCCTTCAATGGCTGAGACGGGTATCTCCATAATGCAGATAAATTTGAACCTCAGCAAAGGTGCCTCGGCGATTCTAACCAGACGTATGGCTGTGATGCAGAGAAGTATAGCCCTAATCTGAGAACCCTGTTTATACAGGGAGACGATTAGTGGCCTGGGAGGGTGCGGCTCCATATTCAAGGGGCCACACGAGAAATTACCAAGGGCGTGCATAGCCGTTAGGCGTGCATTATCCGTTAGGCGTGCATTAGCCGTTTGACGCACTGTTAGTGCCTTAACTTTGCTCCAGGAATCTCGCTTTCATCAAGGTGAGGCTCAGGGAATTGCACGGAGAAAGACTTGAGGTATATATTGCCTCAGCTTATTTGTCACGAGATGCTGAGGGGGCCCCTCCTCCTAGAGAGGTCAAGGCTCTTGTACTGCACTGCCAGGAGCGGAAGATCCCTTTGCTGTTAGGTTGCCATGCCATTCCCCACAAAATAGTGTGGGGAAGCACGGACATCAATGACAGAGGAAGAGACTTATTAGACTACCTAGCGGGTACGGACTTAGAGATATTAAATCAAGGTAATTCTCCCACATTCCAGAACAAAATAAGAAACCCCAGGAATACGTTCTGGGACTCCTATAAGGAGGAACTGAAAGGTAGACTTGTAGACTTTCCTACATGCTACGGCACCATAGATGAGCTGAAGCATACGGCGGAGTTCGTACTCAGGGCTATGGTTACATCTTATGAGAATAATTGTCCGAAGAGTACAATTAGGTCTAAAAAGGGAGCAGAATGGTGGAATGCAAACCTAGAGAAGCTCCGCAGGAAAACTAGAATATTGTACAATAGGGTAAATGAAACTAAACTATCTTCAGACTGGGACAACTACAGGTCGGCTCAGTTTGAATATAAGAAAAAGATTAGGGAGTATAAACAAGAGAAATGGAGGGGCTATAGCATGGAAACCAAGAGCATTCCTAAAACAGCAAAGCTTCATAAGCTCCTGGAAGAAAATCCGGAGGCCTGCCTCGGGCTCATATGGCTCGACACAGATGAGTTTGCCGAAAATGAAGAAGAAAGCCTGAACTATCTGATGGAGGTTTACTTCCCAGGATTTCAGATAACGTACAGCGACAGGGTAGAGGACTTCGGGGGCCAGGAGAGGGAAAAGGTTAACTGGAGGTTCTCTGCCAGGGTTGTAAATTTCAAAAGGGTTAAATGGGCCGTTAGGTCATTCTGCCCCTTTAAGTCACCCGGGGCGGATGGTGTCTATCCAAAGCTCTTGCAAAAGGTTTTTGAATATATCGCCGCCCCGTTAACTAAATTATTCAGGGCGAGTATCGCCCTTAAACACATGCCTATGGCATAGAAAGACGGCAGAGTGGTCTTCATACCCAAACTAGGAAAGGAGGTCTACACCGCTGCCAAGGACTTCAGACCGATCAGCTTGACGTCTTTTATTCTAAAAGCGTTCGAGAAGCTGATCAAGAGATACATTAGGGACGAAGCGCTCTCCGCCATCCAGTTGCACGAAGGACAGCATGCCTTCCAGGTGGTATGTTCGATGGAAACAGAGCCTTATGCTGCCATAATGAAACTGGAGTAGCATCTGGAGCGGGAGGGGGGGTATGTGGTTGGCACTTTCCTGGATATAGACTGGGCTTTTAGCAATACCCGTGCAGAAGTCACCTGTCGAAAAGCCTCAAGATCCGTGGTGCCGAGCCAACTGGTTCGTTGGATTGACGCTAAGGGGATCGCGCAGCGGGGGTGCTCACAAGAAGGGGTTTTATCGTCCCTCCTGTGGTGCATGGTGGTGGACGACCTCATACGTAGGCTTAATGCCGAGGGGTTCTATACCCAAGGCTATGCAGATGATTTTGTGATCCTCGTCAGAAGGGCTCATCTGGATACGTTGATGGACCTTACAAAATCAGCACTGAGAATTGTAGAGCTGTGGTCCGATAGTTTAGGGCTCACAGTGAATCCGGAGAAGACCAACTTGGTCATCTTTACGAGGAAATATAAAACTGTATCTGGGAGTCATTTTGGATAGCAGACTGAACTGCGGAAAGCACCTTGAAACGCAGAGCACGAGTTTTGTGAAAACCTATTGGACGTGCAGGAGGGCGTTTGGGATGACGTGGGCTTGGGGCCCAAGATGATATCTTTGCTCTATATGGCCGTGCTTAAGCCCAGGCTCTTATATGCAGCGGTAGTCTGGTGGACATGGACCAGGCTTAAGACTGTGCAAGACAAACTGTGTCGCATTTAATCAATGGTGTTTAGGGGACTGACTAGAGCAATAAGGATGACGCCCGCTGCGGCGGTTGGCTTCATGTTCTGTGAAGAACCCTTACCTATTGCAATTACGGCCGGGGCGGCTCAGGCAATGGGCCGTTTGGCAAAGGTTAATAGATGCACCTGAGGGACTGAGCACCATAGGCTCACAGAAGACATCAAGAAGCTGCCGATTCTTGGAATCAGGCAAGATAAAAGTACTAAACGCTTCAATTTCACCGAAGAAGGTGATGAGCTTTTCCTCCAAGGGGATATCTGGTATACAGATGGGTCCAAAGGGGAAAGAGGGACAGGAGCGCGCATTTTTAACAGTATAAGAAGGAGGGGGCTAAAGATTCCACTGAGTCGATATGTAGCAGTCTTCCAGGCGGAGGTCCTGGCTGTAATCCGCTGTGCTGAGATACTTATAGAAGAGAACGCCACTGGCAGGCAGATTACAATTTGCTCCGACAATCAAGTGGCATTAATTGCAGTTGGAAAACCAGACATACCATCAGAGCTGGTCTGGGAGTGCAAACGTGCATTAAGCCAACTAGCAGAAAGAAATAGCGTGACCCTAACATGGGTCGCTGGGCATACAGGGCTCAAGGGCAACGAAAAAGTGGACCAGTTAGCTAAACGAGGTGCTGCATCGGTACGGTTATTAAAAATTGGGCCCGGGCAAAGCACCGAGGATACTGGATAAGCACTAAGGTTTGCCGACAGGCAAAGGTCACCCTAGGCGTCACGTACAGGATGGACAGGGCCAGGGAAATCCTGGAGCTTAATAAGCAAGACCTGAAGATAATGATGCGGATGCTCACTGGGTAAAACCACCTAAATTACCATAGGTATAAATTAAATTTGAGCCCTAACAACGAATGCAGGAGGTGTGGTAGGGACGACGAAAGAGCACTGCATGTTTTTTGTCAGTGCTCGGCGCTTGCTGGGCCTAGGCTACATATGCTCGGGATCCCTATCATGGAATCTGAAGAGCTAATAACGCACATAGTGGGAGACATAGTGGGCTTTATTAAGAGGTCTGGAGTCGACCACTAGGTGGCATCATATCAAGGTATACTAATGCCCGGAATACCAGGCTTAGGTCGTATGTACTCGGGATCCCTTACGGAACCTGATGAACTAGCAGCGCGAATGGTGGGAGATCCGTGGGCTTCACTATGAGGTCTGAGACAGACCACTAGGAGTAGATTATTAAGGGTATGGCACAATGGGCTAAATTGCCAGAGCGCCAAGGGAGTACTAACCGTGCTCCCTGCCAGACTATACAAATACAAATACAAATTTCTGCACTTTTCAATTCAAAATAAGCCTACAAAGTCCACACTAACGCTTTTAATGAAATAATTTAAACTGATGTATTAATTTTTTGATTGGAATAAATAAATAAACTTTTGAAATAAACGTTTCAATGTTCTTATGAAATTTGGATAAAATACGCATTATAGGATTTTATTTTCCTCTTGAAATTAAGAACATTATTAGAGTATCAGTACATTTTTCTTTATAAGTTATCAAAGATACATTTTATGTTAGTTCTTAAGTTTAAAACAAAGGACATTTATGGGAAAATCAAGCTTTCGTTTTGGTATAGCTTTATATACTCTGGTGGCATCTCGAGATCGCATTCTTTTACCAAATAATAGCCATTCAATGACGCAGTCACCTTATCTTGTGGAATAACCCAACTTAAAATGCAACTAATCTTTTCTTTTAATTTAAGCATATTGAATCGTACAGGAAGTTTTACCTATCGATTTTTTCGTAATCCAATCGCTGTAGTTGTGTCGCTATTCAGGGCGTTTGTGTTTCTTAATAACAGAAGGCATTTCTTCGAAATTCCTAACTGATCTTCCTAAAATGTGGTATAATGTCTTATGATCTTTAAAAAATTTGTGTTAGTTAAGTCAAGTCATGAAACTGTTTGCGAACAACGCTAAACTACTATTTTTTTCACGACTTGTTTAATTTTTCCGTTAATCGTTTATTATTTGTTATTTGTAATATGACCGGCATTGCCTTTCATCATACTGCAGACAGTCCACTCTGATCTGATGTCGTGCCAATCTTTATTAAAGTATTCCAAAACTGTTTCTGGCACAGAAATAGAAAAAAATTTATAACGTTCGTCATAGTGTTTATCCGAGTTACTATAAATCAATTTAGAGATCAATTCAAGTGATTGAAGTTTTTCGCTGCTGGTTATTTGCATTTTTTCTATAGTAATTTGTCGGCTGAATTTTCGCTGTGTGTCATTCACAGATGTAGATAGCAGCATCGGAAAATAATTCTTTTAGTTCTTCTCTTTCCAGGAGATCCTTATCACTTATCCAAAATTTGATTTTTGAGTACCCTTCTTCATTCTCAGTTTTGAAGCAACTTAACATCCAATGAACAGTAACGCCAAGGTCTATCAATTTGTACGTTCCATCAATGAATACCATGCTCGGACACGCTGCCATAGTCCGTCTGAAAATGCACAAAAATGAGTTACGTTGTTTCAAGTAGGAGCAACCGATACATCCCTTTGAAATTTTTTTGTTCATCAGCTAGCATAAGTACTGTGGCTCCTGCAAAATATAATAAAGAAGAAATTGTTATTAGGGTGGGCCGAAAATCAAGAACTTTCGAAAATTAAGAACGGCGGGGGCTCAAAAGTTTATATGAGTTTATACTCATTTAATATGAGTTAATGTGAGTTTAATATGAGTTATGACTAAACAACATCAAAAATTGAAGACAAAAAAAATTATCAGATTTTTCGAATACATAGAAAAAAATTCTTAACTTGCCAAAATTCAAAATGTTTGACCTTATTTCGAAACTCTAGGACCATTTTCTACTTCGAAAACTCATTAGGATTTTTTATTAGTCATAACTCATAGCAACTTTTGAGTCCCCGCCATAATTTAATTTTCAGCCCACCCTAAAATTCATCCATCCACAATTCAATTTCGTCTGTTTTCTTTTTTAAATTTTAAAATAAAATAAAAATTTTCAATAAAGAGATCACTGGTAATTAACAAGTGAAGAGAAAAGATTATGCATGTATATGCTGCCCCAGCTGGGATCTGGTTGAGATTTTTACAATAAGTTGACATTGAAGTGAGATTAAATTTCCCAAAAGATTATATCTGAAAACCTTTCTCGAGAACGACTGAACTGATTTTGATGAAAAAAAAAATGTTATGGGGTTCAATCGTGCAATGTAAAAAAAATTACAGAATTTTTTTTTTGAAAATTACATGTCAAAAAAATGTTCAAAATTTTTTGCATTTTTTTTATTAGATGCACTTGATAAGGCACAATCACTATTTTCTCCCTAAAAAATCTTTTACTATTCTAGAATAACATGTCCGAGTTTCAAAACGATCGGTGGGGTGGTACATATATAGTTCTAAAAAATAATATATATCTGAAATTTGGTTACTTATTAAATAAAAATAATTCATGTTGAAAAAATTCTTACATTCGCAATCACACACCGCACACGACGCGCTCAAGATCTTCATTTTTTAAAATTATGTACTACCCCTCCAATCATTTTGAAACTGGGACATGTTATTCTAGAGTAGAAAAGATTCTTTAGGGAGAAAATAGTGACTGTGCCTCAAGTGCATCCAATAAAGAAAAATGCAAAAAGATTTAAAAAATTCGTTTTAACATGTAATTTTCGAGAAAAAAATTTCGTAATTTTTTCTTTACATTGCACTATTGAACCCCATAATATATTTTTTTCATCAAAATCAGTTCAGCCGTTCTCAAGAAAAAAATTGTTTTTGATTTTTCCTTTTATCCTGATAACTACCATAAATAACTTTTTCAGATGTAATATTTTGATAAATTTAATCTCACATCAATGTCAACTTATTGTAAAAATCTGAACCAGATCCCAGCGGATTCAGTACATACATGCTTATCCTGTTATGAGCTTCGGAAAAAGCGTTTAATTTTTAAAAAATTTTATTTTTGCTCAAGTGTTTAATTAATTCAAGATTGCATGAGATTCTAGGATTTCATGGAATTGCACAAGATTGCATGATTTACATTTTTTAACAACCCCCATTATTTAATTCAAATAAAGATTGAATATGAAACTGGCTCTTTTCTTGCTTCACTTTTTATAAACTATTGTACCTCAAACTTACCGTATTGTTCTTCGAGAATTCTTTTAACTGATTCTGGATTCGAGTCTTTTTAAAATTGTTTTCTGAATTCGCTTTGAATATTGCTCAAGTCTTTGTAGGTGGGCCGTATGCCTGTCTCTTCAAAAATCTTTTTTGCAGTAATTTTTTTTCACATCCCAGTTCTAATAAGTATTTTTTTCTCTCGTATCGCTCCTTTCAATCTTCTAACTGGTGCTTGATGTTCGTACATTAGCTATAGAGTTTAATTTCTAATTTGATAATATAAAATGGCCAACAAAAGAAATACTTATTAAGCATTTTATCTTGACGTAGTTAATTGATTATACTCATTAAAAAGGTATAGTTTATTGGCAGAAACTTCTTGTTATTATTTTCTTTAGAATGTGACTGAAACATTAACAATTTAATGAAATAATACACTTTTTAGTTACACAAGTAAGGATAAGGGGTTATGAGGAGTAAGAGAACAGAATATGACAAATTCATTCTAATAAGAAAGAAATGTCAGATAACTACTTTCACATTGGTCTGCATCAAATATCTATTTTTTAAAGTTTTATATTTGTTACTTGCATAATAATGAATTGTTATTCTTCCAGTAATTTTTATCTGAATGGATTGTATACCTCAATTCAAGTCTTGATTTTAATGGTTAAAGAATGGAAATACTGATTTATTACAAATTTAATAATTTTACCTCTTGTCTCTTAAACCTTTGCTTTCAGATTTAAATGGCCCCCCAAGTGTACATGCCATTTTTTGTTCTTAATATTCGATTTTTGGGTTTAGTGGTCTCTTTAGGCTTTTAACACCCGCAACTTTTCTGCTTCTTTTCTTGTAAAATTTTTGGCGTTCTTTCTCTCAAAAGCACTGAGAGTTTGCAAAAACTCATCGTAACTCTCAAAAGAAGTACATACTTTAAATAAAATCATTTTACCTAAAACACAATTCCACAATTACAACGGCAAATTATTTAATATATTTTCAATACCGTAAATCATCTTTTGAACAAGTTGTTGTTCATATGAACAAGAATTCATATATCTAAATAAATATTATAAATAAAGAGTGATGTATTTAAATTTTGAAAACTTGTTTAAACACAATTATATTTGGTTCCATTAATGTTTTGTTTTTAAATTAGAAAATTTAAAAATGAAAGAGTCTAAATTTTATACTGAATAATCACTATAATGAAGTTCCAAACATTCTTATTCAATAAATCGTTGGAATTTAATAGAAATTGATGGTCTAACAGAAATACGTACAATCGAAAAGGTGGAAGACTTGTTAAAATTTTTCCATTTTTTGACAAAAGCTCATGTAAATTAGTGTTTAAATTTTAAGTGAATCTTATTATCAGGTACTTATAACATTTTTTCATAAGAGTTTCAAAATTAGACAAATATGTATAAAACATTTGCGAATAATATATTATACAAATACGCGAAGAGTAAAGGAAACCATGTACAGGGAAAGCAGAAATAACGTGTTAAAAACTGCATGTACATTCTTCCACATTTATAACACTCAAAATAAATCGGGCTGTTGTACTTACCAGAATAAATAAATTTTTTATTTGTATATAATTATTTATCACTTTAAGAACTATAGCTATTAACCTTAAAACTAGCATCACCCGGGATCCACTCGGCACTATCCAGAACCGAGAGCACGTCTCAACTCGCATAATCATGTGCTTAAGGTTATGTTGTGAACATTTGAACACACTTCGACAACACTAGCGCCGTCATCGCTGCACTTTGGAACTTTTTCCTCTCCACGAAGGTTTAGTTTCGATACATCGGCCGACGTTAACGTCGAAATAGCCACTCCGTAACAAAAATGCACTTTGCATGGACAAAGAAAGTGGTAAATGTTCAAAACGTTTTATTGACTCTACTTCCATGGATGTGGATGGCTTTTCTGAATATACTCAATGTAATACTGGCATTGTAACTAAACGTCTAATGGACCCGGAAACAATCAATGGGTTGTTCCTCAATATAAATATTTGTTATCTAAATACAATGCCCACATTAATTTGCAATTAAACTTCAATTAAATATAGTTTTATGTATCTTTATAAAGGACCAGATCGCATTGTATTGAAACTGCAAGTAAAAAATTCCGAAAAAATTGTAGAGTATGATGAAATCAAAACTCACATCGACGGTCGCCATGCATGTGTTTCTGAAGCAGCATGGTTCAGAAGAATTTTTTAATAAACACGATGAATCTGAAAATTACTTGATAATTGATTCTAGAAAGTTTCTTTATCATGAAATTATGGAGCATTGTATTTTTTAATAACATACATGGCAATTAGGAACGACAGGTAGCAATGAAATAGGTCGAATACACACTATAAGTCCTAAAGAATACTATCTACGAAGAATACTATCTACAAAGAATACTATCTACAAAAAAGGTGCAATAAGCTTTGGCATTAACGGCTGGATATTTAATAGATGATCGAGAATATCGTAAATGATTAAAACAGGTTAAAGTAATGAAAATGCCTTCAGAAATGAGAAAACTTTTTCCTTACATCTTAAGCCTCTGTGAAATTAATGATCCCTATGAAATGATTACAAAAGTTCAATGATCGAAGATTTTTACAGACGATTTCTAGAAAATAACACAGAAGTTTACATATGCCATATGCGTCTCGTTGAGGAACAGATATTGCTAGCTTTATTCCCAAGCCTGACTGTTCTTTTACTGAGTTAGAGAAAGCAGACATTGATCTAAAACAATATTACAAAGAAGGTCGAAACATGAATGCCACGCTAAATCAACAACAAAAGAGAATAGCTGATAGTTTCAAAGCAATTTCAGTAAAAGAGATAATTCCTGCATTTGTATTGATGGTTTTATAGGCTCTGGGAAAATTAATCTTTATTGCGTTCTTGCAGCAGCATTGCTTCCCAATGGCCAAACGACGCTTCGAATGGAGTAAAAAAAATTGGAAAAATTCAAAATTTAGTCTTCATGTTTTAAAACCAAAGATATTTTTGCCTTTTCTTAAAAATTTCAACACTTTTTTTTCTTTTTTTTAAGTAAAAGTAAAGCTTAGGATGTTTATTTTAAGAGCCTTGAATATAAAAACGGTTTCTCTTTTGTTTTTGAGAAATTGAGTTTCGAGTAACTCGATCTTTTCAAGAAAATTTTCCCATGCTTGAAAAAATTACGTAAAATTTTTTGGAAGTACAGTTTTTCATAAAAAAACAAGTGCACCCACCCCAAAAAATAAATTTCTCCGATCGGGCTCGTATATACAGAAAGTTTAGTCCTATTAGATTGTACTTCAAAAAAAAAAAAAAAATTGATCAGTTTGGTCAAAAACTCGCCGAGCTAGAGGGGAAGAAATTTTTGTACTTTGCGCAAAGAGCCCCTACTTCGGATATAAATATCTTTTTATGTATGGCATAGAAAAAATTTTGAACCAAACGTTTTCGATAGATTTTTTCCCAATAGTGCAAATAAAATAGAAAAAATTTAGAAAAATTCTAAATTTAGCCATCATTTTTTTAAACCAAAAATATTTTTGATTTTTTTTAACTTCAACCCTTTTTTTATTATTTTTTTTTTAACTAAACATAAAGCTAGAAATGCTAACTTTCAGATTTTGATAAGACAGTTTTTGATGAGAAACAATATTCTAAACCCAGAAATTAAAAAAAAAAATTTGTTGATTTCAGAATATTTTGAACATTTTCAAAAGTACAATTTTTTAAATTTCATTAATTGCGCATTTTTAATGTACAAATAACAATTATACTGATTATATTATGTAAATAAAATGTAAATGGCACATTGAAATGCGCAATTAACCAAATTAAAACAATTTTATTTTTAAAAATTTTCAAAAAATCCTGAGATAAACAAAATTTTTTTAAATTTCCGTTTTTAGAATATTGTTTCTTATCAAAAACTGTACATGCAAAAAATTTTCCGAATATTTTTCGCGCATAGGAAAAATTTGTTGAATTGGCCAGGTTACTTAAAATTCAATTTTTCAAAAACAACAAAAAACGATATTTTTCTATTCAAGGATATGAAAGTAAGCATTTCAAGCTTTATTTTCAGTTTACAAAAAAAAGAAAAAAATGGATTGAACCTAAAAAAATCAAAAATATTTTGGCTTTTCAAAACTGATGGCTAAATTTTGAATTTTTCATAATTTTTTAAATTTTATTCGAAACATTGGGAAAAAATCTTTCGAAAACGTTTGGGTCAAAGTTGTTTACATGCTAAACATAAAAAAACATTTACCATATATCCGAAATAGAGGCTCTATTTGCAAAGTACAAAAATTTCACTTCCTCTACCTCGGAGAGTTTTTGACCAAACTTATCAATTTTTTTTTTCAAAGCAGCATCTAGTAGGATTCCACTTTTTGTAAATTTGAGCCCGATCCGAGAAATTCATTTTTCGGGCTGCGTACGCATGAGAAATAATGCCCCATATGTGTGTGACGGTCCGCGAGGAAAGGGATCTTAGGCTTACAAAGCCAATTTTACACGATGAGCGTTTGAAGTTGGACACGGGCGAGAGTATTTGTGTGGTAGGGCGCACTTTACAGCTCAGTTACAAGCGTAATTGAGGACGGAAATTTTTTTTGATAATTTCTCGCAAAATAGAAACTCAAACCTGTCGATTAGTACAGGTGCTATTACTGCCCTGGGTACCTCCTGAATAAGGACTGCCCCGAACGGAAGAAAAAGGCCACCAGCGCCCCCCAGGAAAACTGGAGAGGGGCGGCTCAACCCAAGGAGGCCGCCCCCAAATAAGCTGACAAACAGCGCGGAGAAGCTCTGGTACACTGCAGTACCTCTGTGCGACTATCAGCGACACGGAAATACGAGCTCTCTTTGACTCAGCATCCACGGACAATATCATCCAACCCCGATACTTGACTAAGGAGCAGCTGACTCGAGTAAGTACTCCTGCGAAGCTCCGAGCGGCCCAATCAGATGATCCTGGGCCAATCCTGGATCGACGATCAGTAGGTCGTTTATGACCACGCAAGACAGTGCCTCTACGCCGGACGCGAACAGCGCTACACCCTGAACATTATCCACGCTCTGCCACCTACAAACAAGGTCGATTGGAGTAAAATCGAAACTGATTTCCCTGCAGAGTATGTTCCTGAGCTTCACGGAATCCTCCAGCGCTTCAAGAATACCCCCGACCCCGATGGAAAGCTGACACAGACTCGTTCCATTTGCCTCGAGATCACAGTAACGAATCACCAGCCGTCCAGGCTAAGGCCGTACTCTTGCTCCGAGAAAAAACATAAAGTGATCTGGAACCAGGTGACAGAGATGCTGGCTGAGGGCATCATCGAACCCATCATCGACATACAGGACGCCATCAAAGAACTAGGAGATGACACAATTTTCTCTACATTGGATTTGCGAAACGGATACTGGCAGGTGTCTGTGCATTCCAACTCCAAAAAAATTCATCGCTTTCACGATCCCCCGGAGAGGAACGTTCCCCTTCAATGTCGTGCCCTTCGGAATAAAAAACGCACCAGGCGTTTTTCAACAGCTCGTGTCACAAATTGTGCTCACGGGTTACATCAATGACTTCTGCATCGTTTACCTAGACGACATCATCATCTACTCGAAGGCGTGGCAGGATCATTTGCGCCACCTGAGTTTGGTCCTGAAAATACTCACCCTACACGGGTTAACGTGCTCACTGAAAAAATGCATGTTCGGACGAACGACGATCGATTTCCTAGGCCACGTAATCACCACGGGCATAAATAGGCCGCAGCAGGGCCACATCGACGCTATACTCCAAGCCAAACCACCCCACTCCAAGAAGGCGCTTCAAAAATTCCTTGGAATCTGCGGATGGGTACAGGAGTACGTTTCAAACTACTCAACAACGGTGGCACCTCTCACCAACCTCCTAGGGAAGCAGTCTGGCCGGTGGCAATTTTTGGAGGGAGCTAAGCAAGCCTTCCACTCACTTAAGGAGCTCTTCAGGAAACCTCTCCATCTAGCACGCCCCGATCCAGCCCTACCCTACGTTCTCCAGCCTGATGTAAGCGACGTGGGTATGGGAGCAGTCCTCTACCAAAAGGAACCAGACTTAAGCAAGAACGTCCTAAGTTACGGAAGTGCAAAATTCTCAACTACCGAGAAGAAACGCTCCACCGGTTCACCATGAACCGCAGTATAAAGACGGAGATACAGTCCACACTAAGGCCCACCACCTATCAAACAAAGGACAAGAGTTCAACGTCGGCTTGGCACCTCTGTGGGAAGACCCAGACAACGTCCTACAGAAACAAGGTGGGGAAGTCTACCGCTTGGATCTAGACGGATGAACAGTGAAGGTTCACGGTATCCATATCCGACCTGCACATCTGTGGGCAAACTGCGCTTTCACGAACTACCATTCGATCCCACACAAGTCCCTCCTGCTAAGCGCCGTTGAGGGCGGCCTCGCAAGAGAGCCCCTGCCAATCAGGAGATTGACACCACACAAGACCCTCCAACTAAAAGACATCATCGAGGGTGGTCTCACAAGAGAGCCCCTGCCACGCAAGCAGAAACACCTAGGGCAGGCAGCCCCGATACTACAACACACGTCAACCAGACCGAGCTGGACAGTATCCGTGCTGTCCCAGCCAAATCATTCTCATCTTTTCGAACTGCGGCTTAAGAGACGACTGAGGATACTCCAAACGACCCGTTGGCACCCAAACGTCGACGAGAAAGGCCTTGGATGGCCTTGGCCGATCTGCCAAACGATCGCCAAATACAAGCCCCTCCGACTGAAAGACGTCGAGGGCGGCCTCACAAGAGAGCCCCTACCAATCAGGAAATTGACACCACACAAGACCCTTCGGCTAAAAGGCGCCGTCGAGGGCGGCCTCGGAAGAGAGCTCCAGATGTCCGGACGGATATCCCGCAGTCGTCAACGGTGAACACTAGACACGAGCGGAATTGAAGTCACCAGGATCCCAAACCTGTCCATCCTCGCTACCAGCTTCGATCGCATCATGACTAGTGAAAGCTTGTACATACAAGTGTGCCAAAATAAGTATTTTAAGGCCTAGGTATGAGTTATTATTGAATAGGCTAAGTGTTCTACGTTTTCTACCAAATTTTTTAAATTCAGATATTTCTAAAATGGGCTAAGTGTTCCACGTTGACTTTTTCTTTTATCGAAAATCTGTTACACGTTTTCTTTATCGAAATATCTAATTCACGTTTTTTACCAAATTTTAAGTAGACTTAATTTTAAACTATTCATTCGGCAGTAAATCGCCTGGTGGTTTGTCGTCCGCCAGTATTATCCTGATTTCTAGACGAATTTCACTTATTCATAACTCTATTATACATTTGAATTATACGTCAGTGTGTTCCGCGCCTAATACTTGTATCTCATGCCAGCGTGTTCCGCGCCTAATACTTGTACCTCTCTGCCATTGCGTTCTGCGCCCGGTCAAAATTCTCCCGCTGACTGCTAGGCGGCGACCGGCCGACAGCGTCTCGCACTAAACTCCGCGCGCTGAAAACACATAAGACGGCCTTCGACCAAGGTCAAGTTACCCTCCCACCGGTTGTACATTGTAGTTCTCAATAAAAAGAGAAAGTACAAGCTAGGGAGAGTTTTGTATTTGTGCTTCCGAATCTAGGTCCCCACAAAATCCTCCTTTAGAATCGATCGTGAGTTTGACTTGTCGCTCCATCGATTCTAGCAGGTATCGATTGTGAGTTTGACTTGTCGTTCTATTGATCTCCGGCCGTTAAACGAGAGAGAAGTGAGATCGTGAGCTCAACTTGTCGCTTCATCCCACTTCTACTCCATACTCTGTTGAACGAGGAGACAGAATAGGGTTCGCAATTTGGGCCTCTCCGAAGTCTCTCTGTAGGGATCGAACAGTGGTTCGCAACTTGCGGCTCCTTTGTTCTCTCCGAATGAGTCTTCGACTCGAGGAAACACCTACCGGACTCCATTGGAACCACCAACGCACTAGAGGTCATCGAGTTCCCGGACTCGCCCGAAGCTCCTGAGATCCACACCGTATCACCAGGTGCAAGCACAGGCAACGGTCTGCCATGGGTGATCGCAGAAATCTTCTTCTCCATCCAGGCCAACACATACTTTCATCTACATTAGTAACAGCAGGGATTTATTTATTAATTCGATAAATTATTTTATATTTTAATTTTTCTAATTTATCTTTATCAGGATTCCCTTTTTCATCAGGATTTTATTCTAAAAATTTATTATATGAAATAATTTTAGATTATAAATTAAATTAATTTATTTAATATATTTCTGTAGTAGATTAATAATGATATATTCTATTCGTTTAATATATTATTTAGCTTTAAATACTAATATATTTATTTCTTTAAATATAAGAATTGATAATTTTATCATAAGTATATCAATATTTTTATTATTTTTAATATCTATAATGTTTAAAAATTTAATTAATTGATTAATATTTGCTTTTTTAAATTATAGAATTATGATTATTAAAATAAAAATAATTTAATATTTTTCATAGAAAATGTTGATGTATGTAGCTGGCTTTAATGTCAGATGGATTGAAACTAATTAAATTGCTTCAAACGTTTCGGCACACAATGGTGGCCCTCATCAGTGAATTTTATTAAATCTGTGGAAATTACA
>JBAGKK010445989.1:0-17608 GCA_037177015.1 Euceroptres primus
ATGCACAGGATAGAAACGCGTGGCGGTCTCAGGTAGATGAGGCAATGAACTTTCGAGTTCCAAATGCCGATAAATAATAATAATAATAATCGAAAGTGTACAGAATGGCATACGCCTCAATAGAAAATATTGTAGCAAATTTAGAGGTTTCCCAAGAGTAGGTGGTTGCTGTCGAAGGGCGTACAAATGCGAAACCTGCGGTTTCATCCGTCTCCGACCTGGAACCATCTGTATAAAAATTAACAAAGTCTTGAAACTTGTGATCCGCAAAGTCTTGTAAAAGAGCCTCTGGATCTGGGCTATCCTGACATAAGCGACCCAAACCAAGCTCAACCTGAGGTGTGAATAAATGGTCAGTATACGGGAATTCGAAATAGGGGTGAGTAAATGACCCGTGAATCTGATGTTTGAAATTGGCAACTCTATCGAAAGCTCTGAAGAGAACAATAATGTCTCTGATACGATATCTGTTCGTTCGGTTTGTAGAGTTCCAAAGTTCCCCAAGGCTATCAGGTAGGGGGTGGTTAATTATGGAACATGATTTCAGAATATATCTTTGCCAAAAAACAAAAGCGTTTCTTTAGACAAGGTTCACAAGTTTCTGCTAGCATGACGTTAATCGGGGTGCTTTTTTTATAACCTATGGCTAGTCTTAAAGCCTGATTGCGAACTTTTTCTAATTTTTCAAAAAATTTTTTCATGTTTAAACGTAAAAATATGAGAGCCGAAATCTACACAGCTTCTGATGAGTGCATCATATATTCTTAAAAGAACACATGGATCAGCTCCCCACCCGACACCCCATGAGAACTCTAAAGATATTTAAAATCTTACGGCATTTTTCGGTCAGATAGGCAAAGTGGGCGTCAAAGGAAAATTGGTAATCTAGTATTATTCCCAGGAATGACAATTTCTGAGGGATAAATATGAGTGTTATTTAAGGTGAGAGAAAGCAAATCGCTACTGAAATCTAAATTAAATTTTGAAAAAAGAACAAGTCTGGTCTTTTCCTGTTGGTACTGAGCGCAGTTAGATGGCACCAGCGTTCAGTCTGTCTGTTTTTTGCGCATTAGTTGATGCATCGATTGTCAGTAAAGATTTTTTGTAATGAGAACGTCAGATAAATATTGTATTTTATTAAACTTTTTTTTTGTATGTCATCTTTCTGATAAATAGTTTATTTTGTTGACATATGTGTCGATTTATCTTGTATAACCAAAGTATTATACAGAAAGTAAGAGTTCGTTCTTTTATATTTTCACAGCGCCAGCCTTTTTTTCGTTTGTAGGTTATGGCAAACTTTTCTACGTTTGTAACTGTTTTAAATACAGTATACATTATTAAGAGGATATCGTATTTATTTGTTTTCTGAATTTCTACTGCCCTAATTCATTTTACTTCAAGAGGCTATGGGCCCAGTTGTCAAAAACATTGCCAAGAAAGTTTGGTTAGTCTAATCAGTCTGAAAACAAAAAAGCCAGAAAAATAAATACCTAGCCTCAAAACGTCAGTGTATAACTACGAAAAATATGGATACCAGATTTAATCTTGATATGTTAGTTGAATCTGCTGAGGGAAATGGAAAAACGAATTACGTTTCCTGGAGATTTAAATTGAATTTATTGTTGAGAATGAAAGGCTTGTTAGATGTGGTTACTGGTGCATTGCCTAAACCGTTTGAAGATGATCAAGGTTATGCTGATTGGGTCAAGAAAGATATAGAAGCACAGACTATTGTCGGATTAAATGTGGATGAAAAAATTGCACTGAAAATAACTACGTGTACATCTGCGGCTTCAATGATTGAAATGCTGGAAGCACTCTATGGTAAGCACGGTCAAAAAACGTCAGCAATGTTACAGCAACAATTTTTTAGTTATAGATACGATGATACAAAATCAGCTGTGGAAAATTGTCTCCAAATATATGGGCTGGCGCAAGAATTGCGTGCAATTGGCGAAACCGTAAAAGACAGTTGGATAATGTTACGTATTTTAAATTGCCTACCAACAAAGTTCGATCATTTCCATGCTGCGTGAGAGTCAGTAACTGAAGCGGATCGTCTTCAACAAGAAGAAATCAGGCTTCAAAATCGTGAATCGTCTGTCATCGAGAATGCACTAACCGGAAAAGGAAATTTCAACAAGTCTAGTAAAGGTCAGCATAAAAAAGGTTAAAAATCGTCTGGAAAGAATTCAGGTTACTCGTCACAGCAAGGTCAGTCGGGTTCCGGTCAGTAAGGTCAGTCAGGTCAGTCTGTAATGGAATGCTATAAGTGTGATCAAGTTGGGCATCGAAAATCTGCTTGTTGTAAGAAACCCTGTGCTAAATTATATTAAGAACTGTAAGCAAAATTATAAATGTAATATTTTCCAAGAAACCGGACATTTCGTAAAAGAATGTCCTAAAAGATCAGATGATGATAAGGGTTACCGCAAAATTGTCTTTAATTATGGAAAATAATGAACCTATTCTGATAGGAGAAAGGCATGGCGGTCTATTTCTTATGAAGTTTCGTCCGATGGAAGAATATAGTCTGTCAGCAGTTATTTCTTTAAAACTCTGGCATGAAAGAATGGCACACCAAAACATCCGCTATGTAAAAGATATTCTGAACAGAAAGAACATAAAGTATATCGATGACTGGGAGGACTACGTCTGTGAAGGCTGCGTGTATGGAAAGCAACATCGAGTTTCACATCCGAAAAATGATGTGGTAACTAAAGCTCCTCTCGATAAAGTTGATGTTGACTTTGGAGAGGTGAATGTACCATCTCTTGGTGACGCCAAATACTTTCTACTGTTCTAAGATGACTTTAGTCATTTTCGCTCTGTTTATTTTTTAAAACGCAAGTCAGAGGCAGTCGACAAACTAAATACATATCTGAATCTCGTCGAAAATCAGTTTGGTCGTAAGGTAAAAGTTTTAAAATCGCACAATGGTACAGAAATTAAAAACGCCAGAAGCCGTGGTATTTTCGATCAGCTCGGCATATTCAATGAAAGATCGGTTGCTTATACGCCTAAACAAAATGGTAGGATAGAGAGAGAGAAATGCGTACAATTATTGAGGCCGTGCGAGCTGAAATTCATGCGAAAGATCTTGGAACATTTCTGTGGGCGGAAGCCCTAAACTACTTCGTTTTCACAATAAACCAAACTGTCACAAGTGGTGTACCTGGAAAAACTTCAGCTGAATTGTGGTTTGGTCGTCTTGTTAGTCTAAAGTCTTTGATGAGTTTTGGTTGCGAATTTTACATAATGATACCCGATCGTGAACATCAGAAATAGGACAAAAAGAGCAAGAAAGGAATTTTTGTTGGATATGATGTCATTGATTTGTTGAACATGGCTACCGCATTTATTTTCCAAGTCAGCGTGCCGTCGAAGTTTCATTGAACGTAATATTCGATGAAAAAGTTTGCCCCGAGAAAGGCTACACTGAAATTGACTGCAAATTGACGGGAGACAGCGAATCGGAAACTATCTACGAGAGTAGATCTGAACCAGAGTCGATTGGCGAAGAATTTCAGGAGGAGTCTAATAAAAGTAGCGACAGTGATGATCAGCAAGGGATGAATCAAGAAGCGAATGGAAGCGTGCCAAGGTATGGTCTACAGAATCGTCGAAACATCAAGCCACACCCAAAATATCAGGATTATCTCATGATTGTCGAAGTCGAAGATATTTCTGTCACAAATGCTTTGAAAGATCCGACTTGGAGGAAAGCAATGCAAGATGAAATCGACTCTTTGAAACACATGAAGTCTTGGGTATTGGTCGATTTACCAGAAGGTCGCCAAGCATTGACATGTAAGTGGGTTCTAAGAGAGAAGGCTGATGGTCGTTTGAAGGCTCGTGTTGTCGCTCGTGGTTTTGATCAGAAACCAGGCATTGAGTCAGTTATAGCGAATTGAGTATGATTATAGCGAAACATTTGCACCTGTTGCCAGGCATGCCAGTATTCGCTTCCTGTTGAGCCATGTTGAAAAATGGCATATTCGTACATTAAACATCAAAACAGCGTTTTTATATGGAGACTTGTCTAAGGAGATTTACATGATTCGGCCAGAGGGTTTCAGTGATAATTCGGGTAAAGTATGTCTTTTGAAAAAGAGCATATACTGTCTCAAACAAGCTTCAAAAGTTTGGAATGCCAAATTTACTAATTACCTGAAAAGCTTAAAGTTTGAAAACACCGATGATGACCCATGCATTTTCTACAATGAATCGAAGTCATTAATCTTAGCACTTTTCGAGGACGATGGATTGATAATTGGTCAAGATGAAAATAAAGTCGAAGAAGTTCTTTCTAGACTGGCAAGAAAGTTTGAGATCACTTTTGAAGTTCCAAAGCAAGGGAAATTCTTCTACGTGGGAATGGAAATCACTCTGATGAGGAATGGTATTCTTGTTACGCAAACAAAATACACGAGGAAGATATTATCTCGTTTTGGTT
The DNA here is from genome assembly GCA_037177015.1 of Euceroptres primus. Taxonomy (NCBI): domain Eukaryota; kingdom Metazoa; phylum Arthropoda; class Insecta; order Hymenoptera; family Figitidae; genus Euceroptres; species Euceroptres primus. Next base: position 4,460 of record JBAGKK010445989.1, read on the forward strand.
ATGAAGAAGTTTATCCGGTTACGACACCCATCAGAGAACAAAATAAATGACAAAGCTCTGAAGAACAAACCACACCGTGAGATTATCGGTAGTTCATTATACTTATCAACAATATCAAGACCGGACATTAGTTTCACTGTAAACTTTTTGAGTCGTCAAGTCAACAATACTAGTGTGAGTCATTGGAAGATGATTGAGCGTGTTTTTAGATGTCTGAGGGGAACTGAAAACCTTGGTATATTCTTTGATGGGAAGAAAGAACTGAAGGCGTACACGAACTCCAACTATGGTGGAGTACAATCGGATATGATCTCGACAATGGAATCTTAATCGATCACGGTGATCCAATTGTCTGGATTGCACAAAAGCAATCAATAACTTTTATTTCATCTGCGGAAGCAGAGTATCGTGCTGCAGTTAGTGGAACTCAAGAAGTCTGCTGGATTCGACAGACTTGTTTATTGACAACAAGGCAGCAATGCACATGCTCAACAATGCGGAAGAAGGAAAGGTGACGAAAGGAAAGAAACATATTGAAATATGTCGCAAATTTATAAATTAGCATGTTGACAAGACAGTGAATTTTGTCTATGTCAACACGAAGGAACAAATTGCCGTTATTTTCACAAAAGCGTTGAGTAAAGGGCCATTTGTAAAACTCCGAGGAAAATTACTTAAGGAGGAGTGTTGGTGCTGAGCGCAGTTAGATGGCGCCAGGGTTCAGTAGTAAGCATTTTTATCGTAGTATTTGTCAGTCTGTTTTTTGCGCATTAGTGATGAAAAATGTTTTTTGATGTCAGTAAAGATTTTTTGTAATGAGCGCGTCAGGTAAATATTGTATTTTATTTAAAGTTTGTTATGTATGTCATCTTTCTAAAAAATAGTTTGTTTTGTTGACATATGTGTCGATTTATCTTGTATAACCAAAGTATTATTATACAGAAAGTAAGAGTTCGTTCTTTTATATTTTCACAGCGCCAGCCTTTTTTTCGTTTGTAGGTTATGGCAAACTTTTCTACGTTTGTAACTGTTTAAAATACAGTACACATTATTAAGAGGATATAAAATTTATTTGATTTTCGAATTTCTACTGCCCTAATTAATTTTACTTCAAGATCTTCGGACAGATTTCGAGACCTCCTTAGACCAGAAAGTTGGAAAGAATGTCTGCGCATCTTTGAAGAGAAGCCACACATTGTCAGGGTCCTTGGATCTGCAGAGAATAGCTATATCGTCCGCAAATTCAATTATAATGCAGTTATTAGTGATGCGAGAATAAATTTTTCTTGTATATATTGGAAAGATAATTGGACTGAGTATACTTCCCTGTGGCAGGCCCACTGTGTTAGTTCTTGGACCTACTAGTTCGCCATTGATTTGGAAAAGAATATTTTTACATACAGTGGAATTGTACTCGAATCTAGCAATGGATTCAGGGATGTCTAACTTCCGAAAGTCTTCCACCAGAATCTGAGGAATGACGCTCGGGAAAGCTCCTTTTAAATCCAGAAAAAGACCGGCTGTAACCTTTTTGTTCACAAAGCCTTTCCAGACTTCTGTTGTCAGTATAGCCAAATTGTCAGCACAATATTTTCCCTTCCTGAAACCAAATTGTGAAGGGGATAAAATCAAGTTGTGTTCCAGATTCCAGATAAGTCTATTGTATACAATTTTTTCCATAAGTTTAAAGAGACAGGACGCGAGCGAAATGGGCCGAAATTTACCTGAAGTCGATTTTGGAATGAAAATGACCAGAAAACAACAACGCTATTGCCATCTCCGCTTCGGAAAAAGGAGCCTCGAGAAATTCGTTGCGACCAAAGTCTGTAGGGAATTTGTCATAGAAAACTGTGAGAGGAAATAATTCGTCAATCAAAAGGTGTAAGTTGGTTATGACCTCTCTGTCTGCCGAACATGAGGCCACAGCCGGTTGAATAAATCTGTTTTTAAAGCATTTTAAGACTCTCCAGACTCTTCATATAGGAGTCGTTCTATCCAACGAATCACAGAATGTCCTAAAGGAATTTCTTCGTGCATGGTTAAAGGAGCATTTGGCTTTCGCCTCCGCTCTTTTCATGTCTAAATAATTAGGATAAATTTTGCTGCGCCTAAAGGCTCTGGTGGTTAGCTTTCTTTCTGCGATTGCTTGGTCGCATATTTCGTCCCACTAAGAAGCTGGTACAAAAGGTTTATTATTTTGGTGGTTAAAATTTCTGTAACATGTCTAACAAGGGGGGAAGGTGGACAGGCAGAAGTAACTGCCTTGTCGACTCCTTCAACGAACCGATTATAACTGGAGAGAGGATCCTGGGATGTGTCTTTGAATGTTGCTTCATTGTCTTTAACAAAATCAGATAAGTTATTAGAAACCTTTGACCAATTAATTCTTTTAAGTTTATATTTGTGTGAGAAAAAGGATGAAATGGGAATGCATACTCCAAGGCTTGTGACCACCGGGTAGTGATCTCTCCTCATGGCATCATCCCAAACATCCCAGGAACAGTTAGTAAATAAATTGGGAGTCACAAATGAGAGGTCTAGAAGAAGGGGATTGGCCTGGACGGGTGGCAAATGTATCTTTGCCATTGTTCAGGCACATTAAGTCTGTTTGGTCTAATGAAGAGCAAAGCTCTGAACTATTAGAGCAGCTGTGAGAGCTGCCCCATGAGGGGTGATGGCTATTAAAGTTACCTCCAATGAAGACTGAATCAGAATTGATGGCTGAGATGGAATTAAAGAGCATTGACCAAGTATTGGATAGAATGGAATTATCCAAGGACCGAGACGATCAAAAGCTCTCCCGCGGAAGAGTTAATAGAAACAGCTAGGGTTTCTGGACTGTTTTCTGAGTTAAATATCGTAGAGATAGTCTGTCAGCTCTAATTAAATTAAAATTTGTTAATGAAAAGTTTTTATCAGGTTTAAGAAATGTTTCGCAAAGTAAAAGAATGTCATAGGCATCGGAGATATTTTGAAAGTCTCCCTTCTTTTTTAATAACCCATGACAATTCCACAATTTACTTATTTGAGTCATTTTGATATTCCTAGGTCTTACTTTTTATTTGGATTCGCAGAGCCAGATTGCTCCGCTGAACCGGATCTATTTTGGGATGCAAGCAAAAAATTAGAGAGGGATTTAACACTATTCGAGATGCGGTTAAGAAAATTATCACTTTCCTCGACATTTGAGGAGATGTCATGTGTTATAACGGAGGAGAGACCCATAAGAGCCTCAACTTCAACTTCAGATTAATTTATTGACACTATACTGGCTCTTAAAGCCTTTGTCACACGGCCATCACCAAGTAAGCATTCGCTCTGTAGTCGCTCTGGTTGGAAGAGCAGTGTAAGGCAGGACGAGATATACCCCACCCCGGCAAACTCTCACCCTACCACCGCGTCAACTTACATCACGCGTGCGTGTAATATAATAATATACCGGGAAATTCAAATTGCTGTTTGCAATTATTTCTATTAATCACAGCTTATATTCAGTTAAATACTATTAAGGAATTTTTATCTATCACAGGTAAGAGTCAAGTCTTGTTTTTTGTACATTCAATACCATACTACTCGTATCCCTTATATTTATATATTAATGGATCTTAAGTATCGGAAAATGGAAGAGGTGAGTTTAATTGTTGGTTTATTTAAATTGCTTAATACTGTATGATGAAGTCTTTTTAGTAATTTTCTTAATTATATTTATTAGATTAATTCCTTCTTCGCTGTATTTAGGACATTGCCATAATACATGGTTTATATCTTCTTTGAAATGACCACAGTTGCACATTCCTGAATTTACTATATTTTTCCGGACTAAGCTTTCATTTAAAGAATTGTAATTTGACCGCGCCCTAGAAATAGAAACGATCCATTCCCTTCTTGCGAAGTAAGAATAGAACCATGGTTTCTTAGAGTATACAACATATTTGTCAAAATACGTTTTGCCTCGACAATTGCTAGTACCATTAAACTAACTTTTACATACTCTTTCATAAGCCTTACCTACAGAATTGTGGAAAACTGTAAAAGGAATTTTTCGATTTAAAACCTCTGCATTTCTAATAGATTCTTCGGCCAGTTTATCAACAATATCACTTCCTTCTATGCCTGCATGCTCCGGAATCCATGTCAAATTAATTATTAAATTTGCTTTACTTGCTCTGCTCAGCTTACTTTTAATTTCAAATATAATATCAGATGAAATTCTATTAGGATTAAGCACTTGTATTGCACGAAGTACACTTTGAGCGTCAGAAAATATCACAGCCTTATTCAACTTGCTCTCGATAATGAAATCTAGCGTATATAATATTGCCAAAGCCTCTGATATGAAAATAGATGCAGTGCCCGGCATCTTAAAGCTAATTAAATAATCTATATCTGGACTAAATGCGGCAAATCCAGCCCAACATCCCGTTTCAGTTCTAGATACATCTGTAAAGAATTTTTTATAATCATCAAACTTTTCCTTAACCATATCATCAAACGCCGATTCTAGCGATTTTGCATTCTTAAGGGATTTCCCCAACTCAACATCTACCGACATGGAGTTAAGGTGATCTTTGAAAGGCTATTCGTAATATAGAGGAGAGTTTTAGTCGCAGCTATGAAATTTTTATACTTATAAATATTTTTAAAGGCTCTATAAAATACAAAATTATCTCGTATCCCAAAAATACTACTTTCTTGATTCAAAAATCTGTGCTCTTGAGTTTTTCCCCTTTGAGTTCTTCTTAATTCAAATTCCAAATCCAAAAGTGACTCTGTCAAAGGGTGATCTCTAATAGCATATACTTTGAATAAATATTTGCTAGCCATGAAATGAAATCTCTTTTTAAGCGGAGATAACCCTAACTCTGCAGTCATTACATTAATTGGAGTTGAACCTCTACATCCTGCGATAAGTCGCATAGCATGATTTTGTATTTTATCTAAATATTCCACAAACTTATTATTGTTTAAATTGAAGATATGACAACCATATTCTAGCGCACTTTTTATCATGACTTCATACACATTAAGTAAATTCAAGGGATCAGCTCCCCACCAGGTTTCCCTTAGTACTTTCAAGATATTTAGCAATTTTCTACCTTTTGCCTGCAAGTAAATAGGTAGTAAGTAAATCCAAGTAAATCCCCTGACCTGTAAATTTATAATAAAAAAATATTCCCAAAAATTTTGTAACCTCTACCGGAAAAAGTTTTATTCCATTTATTTCCACTCCTAAATTGGTATCCTGTAAGTCTAGATATCTCCTTTTGAAGTACATTAATTGAATTTTATCTTCCGAAATCATTAATCCCTTTTTATTGAAAAAAGTCCGTAGGGCATCCAATGCACGTTGCATCATCGCTTGGCAACTTTCAATGTTTATTGACCGAAAAATTAAGACTATATCATCCGCAAATTGTAACAGAAGCTGTAAAAAAAAATGCTATCGATTTTCTTGGTGTATATTTGTTATTACGACTTGCTGTGAGATTGAAAACGAATTTATATATGCGATATGCCCAAATCTTTCAAATCTTCCACTAAAATCTTTACATTTATATAATTGAAAATTCCAACTATGCAGACGAATAAACATGCAGTAAACTCTTTTATAACCAGACCTGTACAAATTTCTGTTGAAATAATAGCCAAATTATCCGCATACGACCTAGACTTCCTAATGCCATACTGAGATGTAGATAGCAAATTTTCATTTTCCAATTTCCAGGTTAACCTAGTAACAATGATTGTCTCCATTACTTTCAAAAAACAAGATGCTAGGGAGACTGGACGGAACTTTCCAGGAGAAGATTTAGGAACAAAACAAATTAAATGATTTTTCCATGCGTCAGGAAATGCCCCATCTCTAAGTATATTATTGTCAACCAATAATAGTACTTGTAAGAATTTATCCGGTAAATTACTAATTATGTTATAGTCGAATTTATCGAATCCCGGAAATTACTTCACCTTAAGTGTAGATATAACCCACTCCAATTCCCGCATCTGAAAAGGAGAGTCCAAAAAAGAATCATCCTTAGAAACGTTTGGAAACTCAAAATGCGCCATACCAGGACAAAGATCATCTGTCATCTCCTTTATTTTTTAAAATAGTTGTTACATTTTCTGAGCAGGATCCGTCTGGTGGTTGTATATGCGAATTTTCAAAACATTTAATTTTTTTCCAGAAAACAGACACAGACATTCCTCTATCTAGATTCTCGCAAAATTCTCTAAAAGCTTTCCTACGAACTGTATTCAATATTCTTCTACTCTTTGCTTTAATTTTTTTAAGACTAAGGTAATTAGTGTAGTTCATTAAGTTCCTATATCTCTTTAGTGCCGCTTTTCTTCTAGCAACCGCATTTTCGCATTCCACCACGGATTAGGTGAATGAGCTTTATTTGGCATTCGATTACTATCTCTGAAGTTGTAATTTTTATCCCTGATTCCTGTATCATCAGTAATTTTGTTCTTATTATGAAAAGGAGAAGCTTTTTCTATGGATTTTCCAATAGCATCCGTCATTAATCTGTATTTCTCTATAGGATTCGATTCAGCTGACTCAAATTCAAATTTGTTATTCTCTGATCATTTTTCAAGATCGAAATGGAATTTTCCCAAAACTGTTCCTCTCAAGTTAAAGCGATGTTTCACGCTCTTGCTGCAGCCACCGACATCCCAATACTAGTGACCACTGGGTAGTGATCGAATCCGGCCAGACTGCCCAGGCAGTAGAAGTACTAAAATTTGTTGAAACCCAAGTTAAATTTAAAGCTGATTTCCTGTTGTTCGGTTGATTGATAAAAGTATTTAAACCATCGTTCAAGCAAATCAGATCTTCGTTCTCATCTGCCAAAAATAGAGCAGAGCCGTTACGGCAGTTACTAACGCTACCCCAAAAACCATGATGGCAGTTAAAGTCCCCACCAATGAAAATATTTCTTGCTTCCACATCTTTAATTGATTTGAATAGTGCCTTCCATGAGTCCTCCTTCGTGAAATTTTGTGCATCCGGAACCCTATAAACTGAAACAATCAATAGGTCTCCTTGGTTAGTAGAGATTTTTATCACCTGCGTCTCCAATTTATTCGGAATATTTATTATAGAATTTATTTCCCTAAAAACAATACCATTTCTAATAACAAATAATAATCCACCACCCTTATTTTCTTCGCTATCTGACTTAATTATATTGAATTTTCGTCCTAATAAAAATCTTTTTTCAGCTTTCAAATAGGTCTCACATGCGACCAAAATATCAAAATCGTTTTCTATATTTCTGAGTTCGTTTTTTTTGTTAGAGATACCATAACTATTCCATTGCATTATTCTACACCTGTCCATGATGGTGCTCATGAATCTTTGAATTGAATAGCGCTTTTACTATTTAAGCAGCTATACATCTTAATAAAGGAGATAATAATTTCTAGTAGATTATTATCCAGCTTATTTTGGTGTTCATTAAAGTCTGTTGGGGATGGAGATATCGAAACCGAAAAAGGAGTCTCTCGTGGAGTTAATGAAGGATTAAGATCCTCCCTATTCTGCGTCTGTTGATTTCTCGTTCGCCCTAGCATACATCTATTCTCGAGCGTACTGCTAGTTCGTCCATTACCTATCAAAAACGCCTTTTGTATATCATTTCTGCCACTCCTCGAATTAATTGATTAAGACTGCTCCGAAATACCAGCAGCTTTGGAGTTGCTCGTTATTTGAGCAAAAGTGTTCGCTTTTGAAGTTTTTGGTCCAACAGCAGGGATATGAGGTGCATGTGGCCACACGAGTTCTTAAATAGAGTTTAAAATTCGTAAATCTATTAATTAGTGGAAACTCACCCAGATTCGCAACTTCCCTTAAATTTGAACGAGTATTCTGGTTCTTACTACGAGCTTCCGCTGCTTTTCGATTTCTAGGTGAACTTTCGATGTTCCATGCTATTTTAGCTTCTTTGTAGGTTACGTCATACGTCGCTTTGTATTTTTGGATTTTATCTTGATCTTGATAAATTGGACAAAATCTATCAGAGGCTTTATGATCCCCAAAACAATTCACACACATCGGTTTGTTTGATTTATGACAAGGAACTTCAATTGAATGACTGACTGAGATATATTTTCCACAGCTACCGCACAACTTAACCTTGCATTTACATGCCTTTGCAACATGCCCGAAATGGAAACATCCATAGCACTGAGTCACAGATGGGATATATGGCTCTACCCTAAGGAGAACATTGTACATTGAAGCATATACCGGCAAATCATTCGACGCAAAAGTAACGAGGATTGACCTAGTCGGAACCCGCTTATGAGCATCCCTTCCATTCGAGAAATCCCATTGCTCTAACTTACGTACAACCCTTACTCTTATATCAACCCTAAACTCTTTCAAATTTTGTTCAATTTCTTCCTCAGAAAAATTGAAGGGCACATCTCTGATTACCCCCTTTCTTGTCAAATTGCTTGTAGGCACAAACGCTTTGATTTTAAAGTTTTAGACGCCATTAAGAGATTTGCCGACTCAGCCGATTTCATGAACACGTTTACCTTCCCATATCCAAAATTTTCGATCTTCATAAATTCGTCCTTGAATTCGCGATTGAGCACTCTACCCATAGTAAGACTATTTATATCTAACTTCTCTTCTACAGAATCTGGATCTTTTTGTATTATCACTTTGAACGGTCTCTTATGATCTAAAGGAAATCTACTCTCCCTTTTCTTTGCCGTAGACGTGAAAGGACCCGCTGGTGAATATAAGTGCAATTGCTTCTGGTTATTATCTACCATGTCATCTTCTCTTGACCTCTTCCCAAATCTACCATTCGACCCAAATTTCCAGTCTGGTTTATATTTTCCTCCTCTCTCGTTGACGATTTCGCTCTAGAACCCTTAACCGACCCACTCTGCGAAACTGCGACCATGGCGCTCGCGGCTGACACAATTTCGGAAACCTCTTTGTCTTCCCCTGCCCCACTTTCATCTGTTTTCATTCTTTCGTCTAATTTTCTGCGTTGATTATTGTCGAACTTTTTACCTTGACTCTTACCTGCTGATCGATACTTTGCATCCTCTTTTGAAGGGGCCATACCCCTACCCTTGGCAAAAACCCTAATGAGTTAATTCTAAACAGTACCCGCACACGTGAAAAGTTTCAAAGCCGACGCCAGCCGGCAACAAAGATTGAGCCCACCTGGACGGGAGTAGTAACCCTCCCAGCCTTTATTCTGCTCTCCGCTCCTCCTCCGAAGACAGTGCTAATTTCCTTCTCGAAATTTTGCTCCAAATTACAGATCACTACAGTAAATCTCATTTTCCGCTCAAACTATCAAAAACGTCGACCGCTCACATCTCCGCCATCTTGACAACCGAACGTACTGCTCAACTGTCCATAAGAGCCTTGATTAGCTTACCAATTATGGATACAGCGCCCGTAGTGGGCTTATTAATGAATTGAGAGGATGGGGGATGCAAGGCAAAGCCATTCGGCAACGAGCTCTGAGTCCTTGCATTATTGTGAAATGAGGAGAAAATAAGAGCTGATCGATTGGGTTGCGATACTTGTAGGGGCTTATTTGGCTTTGCTTTCGAAAGAGGTTTAGGGCGTGAAACTATAGTTTCAGATTACGAATGACTTGGGATGGTGTAAGTGTGGTTCAGCAATGAGGGAGTGGGTACCTCGTTCAAATCAGGATGGTCGGAGAAGTTTACAAACGAAGTGGATTGACGAGAAGTAGGTCCATTCCTGGACTGTTTTTTGAGTCTGACAACCTCCTTTGCTTCGGCAAAAGAAACTCCGTGTTTGGCAGCATAGGCTCGAAATTGTTTTTGGAACAACAATTCCGGACAATTTTGCGAGGTTACCTTCCTATTGAGACGACGAACATTCACCGCGGAGGTCGCGTCTCTCAAGTAGCCAAGGATCTCTAGGTTGTCTTGAATTTCTTTTTCTGACAGTTCAATGGAGACGTTCTTAACTACACCTGGGCAGGTTACGAAACCAGCTGGGAAAAAAGCAAAGAGACCTTTATTTTTTAAAGTTTGAGTGTCGTTGAGGATTCTATTCGCATCTTTGTACGATCTGGATGTTACGCATAATTTTCCAAAGCCCTGACTATCTACATTTAACACAGTTTCTTTGTAGAGAAGAGGGAAAGCTTTACGCTTTAGGTTGAGATCCTCCTTGGCTCGCTCGGAGGCACGGTCTTTTTGGATCATGACCTTACATGGGCCTCCCTGTTTATCGCTATAGTGGAGGGTGTGTATGGACTTTTTTCATTGGTATGGTTCTGTTGTTTTCCCATGCGAGAGTGTGATTGTGTGTATGTGTGCGATTGTTGTTGTTGGTGTGATTGAGTTTTTGAATTGTTTGGATGTTGTGCTTGAGTTATTGAATTGTTTGTATGTTGTGAATTTACATCAGGGAGGATTTCACCTGTTTCCATGATCACTATCGTCTGTTTCCATAGATCACTATCGTCTGCAGGAAGGGGTGTGGAATCGGCTTTATCGAAATCTAGGGACTTGTGGCGCTTGGTTTCATATGCTTCGTAAGAATCCTTACTACGGTCGCGCGATTTGGATTTCTGGTAAAGGGACAACAAACCGTCGATGGTTACTTTCTCAGCACCGGAATCAGATGGGTGGGGAGGGACTCCTCCCCCGAGTCATCGGGCAACCTTCCATTAGTTGCTATGTCCTGGCTTCATCAGCCCATAGCTTCACTTCGCTTAAAATACGTTTGGTCAAAAATAGCACGAGTAATACCATTCACGTACAACTGCCATAAAGGCTCGCGCCGAACTCCGCTTTGAGTGCTATAGGTACGGTACTGACACGCTTGCTCAGCACTAAGCTCAGTGGAGAATCCAAACAACTATTCGAGGTTCTCTATGATGCTTGCAGACTACTGACAGATCTGCATCATAAAATGTCATTCACTAGGAGAGCGTTTATTTTACCATTTAGTCAAGACAATTGCGGATGAAACAGAAATCGACATTTTTCTGTTCGGTGAATCTTTTTCTGAACGGCTAAAATCTGCAAAAGATATCGAAAGAATAAGCAAAGACGTGGCCAAACCTACGACTAGTGGAGAAGCGAAGAAATCCCAGCCATACAATAAATCAAATTCATCGTATCGAACCAACAGCTACAATTTAAACTGGAAGGGCCCTCCCAGGACGAATTTCAACTCGAAGCGGGGAGGGTAGAGACATCAACAATACAACCAGTCGAGTCAACAACACAGCTGAATGAGCAACAGAACGAGCCAACGGTACAGGAAATAGAGGTAAGCAAAATAGCAGGGCGATTAAAATATTTTATTAAAGCGTGGGAAGAAGTGACCTCTGACCTCCACATACTAAAGTGCATAAAAGGCTATAAACTACTTTTTTCGAAAATACCAATGCAAACAGTGAAACCAATAGAGCCTAACCCGTCGCTGACAGAAAATACCAGAACCAGGGAAGCTATTCGCTGCCTGGTAAGAAAAGGTGCAATTATCTCCTGTTCACCCTGCAAGGGTCAGTTCCTCTCGCCTTACTTCCTAAGACCAAAGCAAAATGGAGAGGACAGGTTCATTATTAACCTTAAGATCTTAAACAAATTTATTGAACCCCCCCCCCAATTTTAAATTAGAAGACATAAAAACAGCCATAGCACTGATGACTTAGGGCTGCTATATGGTATCCATCGATTTAAAAGATGCCTACTTACAAATTCCTATAGCCGAAAACAATGGAATATTTCTCCAATTGAAACTAGATGGTATATTTTACGAATTTCAGTGTATGCCATTTGGGCTTTGCACCGCTCCAAATACATTTACGAAACTGATAAAACCGTTTACAAAAAAATTGCAAGAATTAGGGGTTATACTTGTTATACAGGGTGGCCCAGAACTAAGTGTCTGGACTTATATGACTGTATAAAAAAAAATAAATAAATCGAAACTTCTTCTGGCAAAAATGTATTGAAGTTTTAGTTTTTGAGTTATGAAATAATTAAGCTGAACCAATCAAGAGCGCCGCATAGAAAGTCGTAGGTGCGTGAGAGGGAGGCCAACGCTGTGTTAAAGCCAGTGCACACTAGCGGTTACGATCCGGTTACGATTCGATTACAGTTCACGATCACGGTTACAATTGCACGTTCGTGAACTCACAGTGCAGTTGCAGTCGCTACGGTTCGGTTTACGATTGCGTCAACAAAACCTATAAAAATATTGATTTCACAGCTGTACGGAAATGTGGCCGAACAGACAGTGGTATTTAAATGAAGTTTTACGTCGCCGTAAAATTTATTTCGTTCTTGGAGCACTCATCATCGCTGAAGAAAATGAGCAAATGCAGCAAAAAAAAGGGCCTGGGTCACGAAATATTTACAACGTCGAGATGAACGAGGGATACATAGATCGCGTCATCACGTGACTGCACGCGGCTTTGCTATTGGCTGCGGTTGCCTACGATCCGGTTGAAAAAAGAACTGAACCTAAACGTCCGACCCGAATTGGAATCGTGGTCTGGTTTGCTCTGATTGGTCGATGGGTCCAACAGAATCGTAATCGTGAACCGGGATCGAATCGTAACCGCTAGTGTGCACTGGCCTTTAGAGACCGCTGCATCTTCACTCGATATCCCCACTCTAAAAACCCGCTGTACGTTCGACACTGTGCAGCGGTTCAAGTGGAGATGTTGAGTGAAGATGCAGCGGTCTCTAGAACAGCATTGGTCTCCTTCTCACGCACGTACGACGTTCTATGCGGCGCTCCTGATTGGTCCAGCTTAATCATTTCATAACTCAAAAACTAAAACTTCAATAAATTTTTGCCAGAGGAAGTTTCGGTTTATTTATTATTTTTTTTAGACAGCCGTATAAGTCCGAACACTTAGTTCTGGGACACCCTGGGACGACATATTAATTATAAGCAAACTTCAGGCGGAATGTTATAAAAGTATTTAAAAAACGCGAATGTTACCAAAATACCAAACAGATTTGTGGAGTTATATAATTATTCGCCGTTGAGTTGCTTTATTTCAACCAATGAAATTCTATTGTTCACCGTTGAATTTATTTAAATAGATTTTTCTACGATTTCCAGCGTAAGTTTTGTGTACATGATTATGTTGATGTGAATTTTTCCCTTAT
>JBAGKK010446100.1:0-17607 GCA_037177015.1 Euceroptres primus
TGTGCATTTAAAACATATACATATACATATCATGAATACAATACATATACATACCATGAATTTAAAATTAAATTTGAAGTCGGTATTACTTCCTTTGCTTCTAAAAAACAAAGCTCCAGGCTCGATTCAATGCGAGTCCTGTGGACTTGAGTTGACAGGTCGGGTGGTTGTACCCAGTGTACCTGTCAACTTACACGTCTTTCTTCTTCTTTCTGAGATAATGTGAACGAATCGTATAAATCACTTGTATAAGTGAACACTGCCCTATGGTAACTCCAGAGAGGTTAGGTCTCCAAGTTCTCGTCTCGCACCAACCAGAGTCAGAATTTTACTATTTGTTAACTCACTGACTCGATGTTCTTATTTTCATGACCATTTCGAATGAGAGTCGTTGACCCTCATTACGACAACAGCTGATGCTAAGCTGGTGGGAGTCACGGCCACCTAAACGTCACGGCACTAAGGATGTAACCTGGTGGAATGCTGCAGGGAGACACACTGGTTCGCCGTTGGAATCATCACCTACGTATACACCATGGAAGTGATTCCCGTGGTGTTCAAGAGCGTGGGTGATAATGCTTAGAAGTCCGCCGGCGTTTTGCGGTTTCGACCGATTGGCAAGCTAACGATAGCAGACGACTAGCGCAGTCTTGGCACACTAGGTATCGGCGTTACCTACGCGCGACATTGTACCGATTACGAATTATGAATTTTGTATCTTGCGCGGGGTAGCGGGTGGTGCTGTAAATGACCACACCGAGTGCTACAGTAGCCTCGGGAGCGAACGTCATTGCTCGAGGTGGCGATCGTCGCCATTCGAGTCTTGAGCTTTGACCGGTCGACTGCCGACGTGGACTGTTTTTCTTAAAATCACCATCGCTGGGACCATGCACATTTGTGGCCGGGTTGCTCTCGGGGAGGTCGCCGACTCTGCAACGAAGGTACCGATCGCCATGGTTTTATCTTTTGCTGTTAAATGACTTGTCAATTACGGTCTTGCTCTTAAATCAGGAATTGCATAGGTAATTTCAATTCTAGCTTAGTACCAATTAACCAGTAGATTGAGTTCTTTTCAATACTAGCATCGAGTCATGAATATCAAGTAGATTGGCGTGGTCTGTCGCCGTTCAATTAATTGAAAAATGAAATATGACTGCGTGTAAAATTAGCAGTTATAAATAGTGCTCGTAGTATGGGACCCGAGTAACAATATTGATCGACTTCTGTTTCAACACCGTAATTATGTGATATTGTGAATTTTGGGTAACTGGTGGTTCATTTATCTCAACCACCCGGTACATTATCCGGAAAATATAACGGGTGTCTATTATTGAACATGTAGACCTACCCCTTCTCCGGATCACAATGAATGCCCAACCGGAACAAATGTTGCGCAGTACACAACTTCGAGTACTACCCCTATCACGACGACGGCAAACTGTAATTCCTTAACGACGACATGTTCTCCCAGTCAAAGTATGGGAATACCTGTCATTTCCAGACGATTCAATTTTCCCCCTTATCCACTTAGGCCGGATGCGGCAAATTTTAACCCCATCTCAGTTTCTTATCCTCTTGCGTTCGATAGGAATTATTTTCAGGGGTCAGCAATCAACCATAATTTCAATTCATTATCAGTTAAACCTGGTTACCGCCAGTCTGCCAGTTTTCAACCCGGTTACCGTCAGTTTTCCAGGTTTCAACCGAGTAACCTCAGCAATTCCTGACCAGGGCCTACACTGGCTAAGGCCTGGTCCGATTTACAAACCAGTAACCCCGGTTACCCCAATTTCTTCGGTTTGGCCTACGGGTAATTTAACTTAGCAATTTCAATTGGAAGAAGGTCGTGAGGGGGCTCATGAAATTAATAAAGTCGATGAATTCAATCGAATGATTAACCAACCGGTGGTTTCGCGAGCGATAAACTATCCGCCTTGCAATACAGGCGTAAACCTGGCGGTATATGGGCAACAGTTGTTTAACTCTCCGGGTTTCAATTTTAGTTCCGCAAATTCGTTCGCGTACGGAAACACAGTACCGGACCACTCAGATTTTTCGAGTTCCATGAACCCACAATCGCGTCAAGCGGGCTGGCAACCAACTTTCTATACCCAAGAGCCTGGACCGTATTACCAGCTATTCCTTGACCCTCTTAGGGAACGATCGGCTCTGGTTCCGAAACCGGCCACCCACAACCAGCACAAGAGCTTAGACTCTGTAGTCCGCAAGTGGGGAATAATTTTCTCATACAATAAACAAACTAGTGTCGAGAATTTTCTGGCCAGAGTGGAGGAGGGGAGAGCCGTATCGTTCCTTTCTGAGACGGAGTTGCTAGTGGCAATTTCGTTCATTTTAGATGGGTTAGCTTTTCAATGATATAGGCAAAATAATAGGTCCTGGGAAAATTGGAACCAGTTTAAAGCCGCTTTTAGATCACGATTTGGTGATATTAATTATCAGTGAAGATTGGAGGAACAGGTGGTTAATCGTGTGCAGGGTCCGGAAGAATCGACTGCAGACTACCTGACGTGTTTGCAGGGACTTTATCAGAAGTTCCTAGGTCCCGTTTCAACGGAGGAGACGTTAGACAGGGCATATATGAATTTGCGGCCTGATGTTAAACGCTCTATTAAATGCCTTGAATTCACTGATTTCAACGGATTGGGTATTCTCGCGACAGATGTTGAGCGTATGCTGTAAACACTGAAGCAGGTTAGGGTTCCACCCAAACCCGAAGATTCTTTCTTTCCCGAGTTTGCTTATGCTGGTAAGGAGACCAGTTTACCTGCTCCAAGCAAGGATAGTAAGGAATCCGAGGCTATACTCGAGAATTTAACTCAACTGTGGGCTCAGGACATTGCGAGCAGTAACCTTACTGATAATAAAAGTGCGAGGTCTGATAATTCAGGCAGTAATAATAGCTCGCGTAAAAATAATAACAAAAAGGGAGCAAACGAAAAGCCTTCTGCTAATAATCAGGAATTAAAATTTGATTCCAACCCCTCCCAGAACAGGGGAGCAGCGGCTTGCAAGAGTAAGACTCCACCGCATGTACAGCCTCCCTGTTTTAATTGTGGGAGTGGGGATCATGCTTGGTAGCAATACACGGATAGATGTTCCAGGTTTTTCCATAATTGCGGCAAACACGGCCAAGTCAAAAGTACCTGTGATTCTAATTATTGACAGGGAAACCACTAGAGGAGAGCAGACTCATGGCCAATGGTCCTCCTCTCGTCCCTCTGACGACCCTGTCAATCAAGTACCTGACTTGATTTCGCCCGTTTCGACTTCAACTTATTTATCTGAATCTGAACTGACTGAACCTAGGGTCGGCGGAATTTCCATATCGGATTCTGTTGGCCCGAATTTAATTTCTTCTAAATTATTATGCTAGTTGAGTTGCGTGATTCCACCAACTTCGCAGAAGCAACCGATTCTGGGTTTGGAGTATTCCAATATTTTATTCCCTAGTGGATACTGGCTCCGATATAACAATTCTCGGCTCTATAGGTACTCAGGTTATTGAGGCAGGAAAATTTCAAGTAAATCCTTCCACGGTAGGTCACGTCATGATGGCTAACGGTACCATTGAATCCGTCATGGGCGAGGCCTTGCTGCCTATATCTTTCTTAGGGACTACCCAATTAATGAATGTTAGAATCATCCCTAGTCTAACTAATGCTTGCATTCTGGGCATGGACTTTGCGGAAAAATTTGGAATTGTGATTCACGCGAAAAACCGGCATTTATGGCGGGCTGACGAGCCTATCATAAGATTTGCTTTTGGTCCAGCGTATGTGAGCGATCCCAGATTTTGTTGTGACATTGCATTGCTTTCAGAGGCGGAACAGCGAAAGTTAGACAAGTTTCTTAAACGGGTTATCCCACGTCAACCTGAATTCTTGCCAAGCGCTAAATTCGTCGAGCACGTGATCGACACGCAAGGCCATCCTCATATTCGCCAGAAGAATCATCGTATGTCACCTAAAGTGTGCACTGAATTCATTAAGATTGGTAAACAGCTGCTGGAGCAGGGCCTCATAGAGTCCTCCACTAGAGAGTGGTGCAATCCAGTAGTGATGGTTCCGAAATCGGACGGATCGTATCGACTGTGTATCGATTTCCGTAAAGTCAATGAAATTTCGGTCAAGGACGCGTATCCGATTCCGTTCATGGTAGAGATAATGGACAAATTCTCCTCAGCTAAATACATTTCGACCATTGATTTAAACAAAGCATATCATTATACACCTCTCAGTAAAGAGAGTAAGCCGGTTACCGCGTTCTTTATTCCGGAAATTGGGATAGTCCAATTTACCCGCATGGCGTTCGGCTTATGTGGAACTCCATCAGCCTTCCAGAGACTGATGGATCGCGTGATCTCGACCGCGATGCGTCCATATGTGTCCTTATATCTTGATAATATCATAATAGTATCTAAAACGTTTGAGGACCACTTATACTGTCTCGAATTAACTATCGATCGTTTAACTGAAGCAGCGTTAACGCTCAGTCCTGAGAAATGTAAGTTCGGTTCACCAGAAGGTATATATCTTGGGTTCGTGGTGAATAAGGATGGCCTACTGGTCGATAATGACAAGATCCGTGCCATCTTAGAGTATCCACGACCCAAGAATCTCCGTCAGCTTAGAAGCTTCATAGGAGCAACCTCCTGGTACAGACGTTTTATCGAAGACTACGCGAGGATTTGTGATCTTCTCACTAGGTTAACGAAGAAAAATTATGCATTCTCTTGGGGTAATGAACAAGAGGAGGCTTTTCAATCGCTTAGGAAGGCGCTGATGTCGCCTTCTATCTTAGGCTATCTAGACTTCAATCTTTCCTTTGTTGTCGAAACTGACGCCACTGACTTTGGTCTGGGTGCGGTGATCACTCAGGTGCAGGATGACCAGGAGCGTGTTATCGCGTTTTCTAGTCGCATCCTTTCTTCTGCCGAGAGAAATTACTCTACCACAAAAAAGGAGTGCCTGGTTGTCGTTTGGGCAATCAAGAAGCATTGCTACTATTTGGAAGCTTATCGCTTCACGGCGATAACTGATTATAATAGTCTGAAGTGGCTTCGCAATTCGCGTAACCCGACAGGTCGATTGGCTCGTTGGGCACTCGAACTCTTGGAATACGATTTCGAAATCATTAACAGGAAGGGAACTCTACATCATGTTCCAGATGCTCTCTCTCGAATTTTCGAACGCGAGGAGGTTGTTCGAGTTGCAGTCATCGAGTTCGTCGAAGACCCTTGGTACAATCGACGTCGTGACGACGTAATCAATAGTCCGCACAAATATCGGGACTGGAAGGTTGTTAGCGGGAATCTGTATAGATTCCAGTTAAATCCACTTCTGGAGGATATCATTGATGACTAAAATGCGTGGAAACTCGTTGTTTCTAAAGATTTTCAGCAGCCAATAATAGAAGAGGTGCATAACACCTTCCAGGCTGGCCATTTTGGTAGTAAGAGAACGTACGATCGTGCGGCCATAAGGTATTATTGGCCTGGGATGCTAAAAGATGTTGAGTCATTAGTTCGAAACTGCCCAACTTGTACAGGCTACCTGTACCCAACCCGAACAGGCTCAGCCTAGAGGGTTAATGACTCAAAGAATCGTCCAGGAACCATGGACCGTGGTGGCAACGGATGTAATGGGTCCGTTCCCCCGATGCAAATAAAGGTTTCGAATACCTGGTTGTGTTCCAGGACATTTTGACCACATGGATCGAGATGGCTCCTCTTAAGGTTGCTGACGCAGATTCGATCATTACGTCATTCCTGGACAACGTGATCACTCGTTGGGGAACTTCGGAAGTTCTGCATTCTGACAGCTGCACGGAATATAATAATAATTCCGTGAATCGATTAGCCGCAGCTTTCGGGATCCACCGATCCTTCTCTCCTCTCTATCACCCTCAAGCGAACTTAGTCGAGCGGAGTAACAGAGTGCTCAAAACTACGATCCGGTCCTTTATTGGTCAAGATCATAGAAATTGGGACGTGCACATAAACAAATTTCGTTTCGCTTACAACACATTCCTTCATAGCACTAAACGCGTAACTCCTGCCTTCTTGAATTTTGGGAGTGAGCCGCGTCCGCGAAACTCCTTTTGCAGTCTTGAGGAGGAGGGAATCGAGTTGCCTCGAGCAAGCTTAGTAGTTTGGACAACTCGAATGTCACAAATGTCACATATCCGCGATATAGTGTCACAGTACCAGGACACGGCATTTATTAAGCAAGCTAAGTACGATAATCTGCGCCATCGTGACCTGCATTTCAAGGTGGGAGACAAGGTTAAGAAACAATCGCATGTTCTCTCTAGTAAGCAGGGTAACATATCCGGAAAATTGGCTCCCCCCTTTTCAGGTCCTTCCATTGTCATTAAGGTCCTCGCGCCTAACATCTATAAGTTATCATCTCCGGACGATTGGTTGGCTGGGCGATATCATGCCTCCCACCTTCAGAGGTATATTGACGAAGAGGATTATGATCCCATCGACCCGGAGCGTAAAGCCGCAATTGACCGAGACATGTTCGAAATCAGGGGCTTGGATTCGGATTCCAGCCCTGATGAACCTTCAGAAGCTACTGAAGCAGCTGATGGCGACGATGACTCCGTCTCTGGGCTCGATTGGGGCCACGAAATTAATAAGCCCCACTCGGACTCAGAACTGAGAGTTCTTGAACGCAGATCTCTTCGGACCCGTTCATTCTTCCCATAGGCAAATCTCGAGCGTACCACAGCGCCGGTCTAAACAATTCTTTCTTTTAACGGCCCACAAATTCATCTCAGATTTTTTTTTTCGGGTCATTTCCCCCGCCCCTTGTTTGTAAATACGAGTCCTCGCTGCGTACTTGTAACTTAATTCTCGCGAGGTCAACTCACACTGATAGTTGGTCGCTGTTTGAAATGTTCGTTTCTTGTTCGATTGCAGTATCGGACATAGGGCCCGACCGGTCGGAGCGCTACAAGCTAACTTGACTTTGTCTATCAAGTCGGGGAGGCGGGGAGGAATCCGCCTCCACTTGGGAGCTTAAAATGCTCGATTCGGCAGGCGGGGAGGAATCCGCCTCCTCTGCGTTAGCCCCTTTTCCAAATTCGGCAGGCGGGGAGGTATCCGCCTCCTCTCAGGAAATAGATCCCCAATCGGCAGGCGGGGAGGTATCCGCCTCCTCTCAGGGAAGAGATTCCGAATCGGCAGACGGGGAAGAAGCTGCCGCCTGGGTCCGTCCAGCACCAGCATTGACCGCGGGTAGACGGCGAGGGTCTTTCTCGTCGATGCCTCCGCTTGACGACGAGGCATGAGATCTGGAGCTGGCCCGTAGGATGAAGTGCGTCAAGCTCCTACTGAAGCAGGGGCCTTCAGTCACCGACGCAACGGTCCTGGGTTGGGACCTGGCTGGACGTCCACCGTACCAGATCGACATCACAGAACAATTCGGGCCCCGACGCCGGAGGGAGTTCCTGATCCAGCGGGCCCAGACTGACATCGCCGCCCGCATCAAAAAGAAGCCATCCTACTGGGGAAACAGGAAGCAGAAGCGAGAGAGGTGCGGCAAATGCGGCAGCACTCTCCACCGCTACCTCGACTGCCCTAACCTGAACCCCAGGCGGGATAAACTGGGGGGGGGGGGATCTACTCGGCGATTTCAAATAATCTTAACTATTGGCGTGGTCTGTTGCGGCCATTTTGTCAATTGCTGTGGTGAGGCGAGACGCCTGTAGTAGGAATGTAATAGTTTTAGCTTAACAGTAATTGTTGCATATGGAGGAGAATGATCATTCCTCTTTTGTTTTTTTAAATTAAATACCAATTACTAAAGTGTGTGAGTGTTCATCTTAGCCTTGCTCCTTACCTCCCACTCTCCGAGGTCTGAGCCTAGTTGGGTCTCTTAATCAACTTAAATTCTCTCCTTTTGGTACTTTTGGGAGCACCAAAAGTACCTGGCGCTCGGCAATAATCAACTTCTTTTTGGTTATTTTTTTGTAACAGATTTAAATTCTTTGTATGCATAACCTTTACATGGGAATAAACTTACTTGCAAAATTCTAAAATTAAACAAATATAAATTCGAAATAAATTAATTGAAAAATAAAATATGACTGTGTGTAAAATAAGCAGTTATATTATATATATTGTAACGCCGTATTTTTTTATCGGCGTTACGTATCACGAATTCAGTTTGATTTTATATTATTTTAAAATAAAATTAAAGCTCCAGGCTCCAATAATTTCGAGTGCTGTAAATTCGAGTTGACAGGTCGGGTGATTGTACCCAGAGGACCTGTAACTCACACATCACTTTTTCCTACTCTTAGATTATTAACTTACCTGGCAGGTCGGGTGTATTGTGCTATTCGACCTGTCCAAGGTGGGGAAAACTTTCTTTATTCAAATATCATTTTCGTTTGGAGATTAGGTCTCCAGGTTCTCGTTCACGTACCAACCAGAGTCAGAATTACACACACTTGCTCGACCTATTATTTTCATGTTAATCACTGGGGATGAGAGTCTTTGACTCTCACCAAGACGATAGCCAGGTCGAAAGCGAAGGTCAACAAGGTGGTATTTCCACCACCTAAACAACTCGGCACTCACGGACGTTGCGGAGCGGAGTGCTGCAGGGCGCCACTCACTGGTTTGTCGTTGGAGGATCTCACCCAGGCATGCACTATGGAGGTAATTTCCGTGGTTTTCAAGAATGTGGGTGAAACACCAGGAGTCTGACTGCGTTTTAGAAACACCGGCATGCGAGCTGTTGACAGACTAGAGCAGACGACAAGCGTAGCCTCGGCATAGTAGGTACCGGCGTTACCTCCACGTCAAAATTATACCGCCTATACGGGTTTTCAAAATTATGTACCATTCGCGGTAGGGCCGAATACGAACGCACCGTGCACTGCGGTAGCCGCGAGAGCGAACGTTCATGCGTGACGTGGCGAGAGTCGCCGTTCGAGTTTGGAGCCTGTCAGCGAGCAGTCGCGTTTATCTGAAACGTTAATAACCTTACAACTAATCAAGAATGCACACCTGTGGCTGCCGTTATATCCGAAGAGGTCGCTGAATCTGTTGTTCAGGTATCTAATAGTCATGGTTGTTCTTTTCTTTGCATTTTTGTACCGAATTTTGCTGTCACTCTCCTAAAGCGGGGATTACGCCTGCAATCCCACTCTCGCTCGATCTCAAGTCATCTGTTAATTAAAATCTTATTTGTACTTAATTTTTATACCATTTAAATAGTTACTTTTGTACACTAATGAAACGGAAAGGATACGCTACAGGGTACCCTTAAAGTACTAGCGCCATACAGTGGAAATCTTAGACAACGACGCTGCGACTTAAATGTCAGTGAGTGTATGACCGTTAAGACGCAGTATCAAGTTGTACTCGACCAAAATACATAATATCTTTGTCAGTATAAACAAAGATAATATCTTCGGTTTGACTTTCATTATCTCTTATGTTACCGCAGTCGATAAAGTTGCATGCTGTAAAATGTAAAAAATTAAAATTCAATGACTTCGACAAAATTTTTACAATCTACCTGCTAATTTCAAATATTGCCATCTTTTTTTACATTAATTTTATTATTTATTAGAGTTATTTACATTTATTTGATACATTTGCAATTTTGAATTATTTTTTTACTTCGCGCGCAACATACTACTTGAGCAACTATGGATGCGCTTTAAGTCACTTTTAGCAGAAGCTAATGACATTTTTAAAAATTTTTTAACACTGCAAAAAAAACTATTGCAATTACTCCGTTCCCTTCTAATGGCAATTTTAACGTAGAATCAGAATTGCAACAATTTAAATGTTCATCGTGCTGTTTTTTGTTTTTTTATGCATGATACGGAAGGGATACTATGTGGATACTATAAGGGGACGCTGTAGAGTATCCTTTCCATTCATTCGGTCCGCCAGGGTGGCGCTCGACATGTAAAAATTCAAGTAAATTCTCTTTTGTGCAGTAATGCTTAGAATTCTGTTTGGTAGTGAAAAATCTAAAAATTAGCATCTTAACCATTCTTTTATGATAATTTAATAATAAGATATAAAATTCAATTAAAATCGACATAAATTACACTTGGTTAGGAATAATCCAGTTATAATATGTTACCGTCCGCGAAGAAAGGGACCTAACGCGCCAAAAATCGATTTTTAAGTTTTTACACCAATCGATAGTTGTTGAGTTGCTTACGAAATCCAGCCCCACTACATACCACTACAGCTGTATGCGCTGTGTCCGTGAGCTCCACTGGCTCGTGCGTCTTCGGCTCTACCTTTCCTTGTCTCTTTGCGCGTTTCTCGTTTTAAGTAGTATCATCGCAGTTCACAGATCGTAACCTCCACGCATAGGGTACAAAAAGGACTTTTTTCGTTAAAAAATGTCACTTTTCAATTTTGGTCTGATTTTTAATTATTTAAAAAAAAATAATGTGCGTTAATTTTGAAGAGGACTGTTTTTGAAATTTTTGTATCCTCCTTTTTGTTTATTTATAATTTTTGGACTCGAAATATGCAAAAAGTGACGTTTTTCACAAAAAATGTATACACTTCAATAAATGCTTACCTGAACTTTGTAAATAAATGTATAAATATCATCTTAAATCAATGCATTTGTTTTGCAGATCCATTTACTTGTTATAAACAAATCTAAGACACAAATGTAATAATAATTATTTGTATGAAAAACTTATTAGTTATTAGTTATAAAATGTTTACGAAATTTGTAATTTTTCAAGTAAATAAGCTTTTCCTACAACATTAAAAATTTCTTAACAATTTTATCATTAATTACATAAAATTATTTATTAATAAATTTATATTAAGATTTGTGACTAAAGTAGGTACACTTCCAACATAGTATGAAGCAATTTTAGTGTAAAGAAAATATTTTTTTCTGCACGAAAGTGACAAAATATTGAATTTTTTGATTTTGATAAATTTTGATAAAAACATTTGAATTTTAATATTTTATGAAGTACTATCAACTGCTATCAAATATAAATCATTTTTACAAGTATCTTAACTAATTCAGATACTGAAGGAAAATTTGAGTCTGGAAAAGTGGAAAGTAAACAAATTCTTGGAAGAAATTTTTTCACAACAATGATTTGTGCTAATCTTTTTTGTGTTTTGTGATTAAATGTCATTCTTGACATAATTAAAATTAAGCAGTTTTAGCAGAAAGGAAAATTTGTTTAATGTACGTAACAATATTTGCCAAATTGTGTATTAAATGTGTTTGTAAAAAGTAAATAGATCTGTAAACTTCAATAATTGATTCAAGACAATAATATAAAATTTAGTTAAGCACTTATTAAAACATACAAAAGTAATTTGTGAAAAACGTCACTTTTTTGCATATTTCGAGTGATTAAATTATAAATAAACAAAAAGAGAAATAAAAAAATCCTAGCCATTTGTATAATTTTGTGTAAGAATTTTGTATAATTTTGTATTAGAATTTTCCGTAAAACTAACCATTCAAGAATAGCGCTAGGGATAGTATTACTGAAAAATTCCGTAATAAAATTAGTTATAATAAATAAAAAAGTTAATAAAAATATATTTTAAAAAACATCATTCCTTTCAGCCCTAACGACTGGCGGGGTTTATGGGCTTCGATAACACGTATTAGAATGAGAAACGTACGGAGAAACTGAAAAAGGTATAGCCGAAGTGGCACGAAGCGATCGGAGCTCATGGATATGGCGCCTAAAGATGTAGTAGTAAGTGGTGGGGATGCTTTTCGTTGACGCCTCTTCAATTCTCAAATGCCTGCTTGCGGACTCGGCTACGATCGCCCGTTCTGTAAAATTCAGCTTTGGTGCGTTAGGTCCCTTTCTTCGCGGACGGTCACATATATAAACATTTTATCAGGAAGTTGAAGAGAAACGCTGCATACGAATCACATATGCGAGAGGTGAAGAAGATATGAAAAAAGAAATGAAGCATAGAAAACATAATACGGATAATACGGATGTATGTAAATATATTTAATATGCCCATTCAAATAGAAGTTAAATTCCGATTCTAATTATCACATTTTTTCAGATGACCAATATTAATCTTAATATAAAAAGTAAAAATTTCTTAGACACGGAAATCGTGGTTCCTGGGACACAGGATGAAGTTATTGAAACCAAATCAGACGTTGAAGGTACTGGAGAACATGAAGATGAAAATGAAAGTGACGAGAGCAGTATCACTGACGACAAAGGGTTGGTCTAAAGAAGGGAAGGAAAACAGACTGCAATTGATGATAATAATACCCAAGATGGAGATGAAGATGAAGTTGAAAATCAAGATGATGGCGATGACGACGAAACTCCTCTCTTTGACTATGAGTACCTGAAATAACCATTGTATGAAGGAAGTAACGTAACGTTAGCCGAAGCAATTATAATTATACACTTTATCATCTTGTAATGGTGAAAGTAAAACTGGCGTTCAGAATTTTCTTGATGTTCTTCACCTACTAATTGGTCCAAATAATCTACCTCGGTCGATGCACAAAGTGACAAAAATTTTTTCTTCTGTTCTTAACATGATTTCATATTTTACTTTGTGTCTAAATTGCAAAAACCTTGTAACGTTACAGAAAGGGACATTACGTGAAAGTAAAGCAGTCTATAAACAATGTCATCACTCCTGGAAAAGAAATATTGATTATGGTTATTTCTTTGCAATGTTTGACTGCAAGAACTATTTAAAAGATTTTTGGAAACTGCAGAAATTAATACAGCGTTGAAAGAAAATAATAAATATAGAATGGCAGATAGAGAAACCTTTGAAGACATTTACGATGGTGAACTACATAAAATCCTGAAACAAACACTTCTCAAATCAGCTTCTAATTTCAGTATCAATCTGTTTCTGGATGGTGCAGCGTTCTTCAAATCTGCACACAAATCATGTTGGCCAATTCTTTTATCGTTAAATGAACTTCCTCCATTATTAAGATTCATAAAAATTTTATTGGCTGGATTATGGTTTAGGCCAAAGCAACCACTAACGCATGCTCTCTTTAAACCTGTGAGAGAAAACTTAAAGGTTTTGGCTAATGACGGAGTAACATGGACCAACTATGAAGGAAATACTATAAACAGTAAAATTGTTCCTCTATGCTGTTGTGCAGATACAAAGTTGATGAACAACGTTCAATTTAATGAAGAGTTTGGATGCTCTTATTGCTATAATCCAAGGCAGAGGGCAGGTCCAAACTGTCCTTAGCAATCAAAGAGACAGTTGGAGAAGCGGGGAGTGTGCGCGAGCTCATTCCCCGCACTCAAGTCAAGATCTTAGATCTCGACGAAACGACGCAGGAAACGGAGATCATGGACGCTCTGAAGAAACACTTCGGAGATAATCAGACAGAAGACTTCAAATCAACCTGACGAAAAGGGCCTTCATGGGAACCCTGAAGGCCTTGGTGGAGCTGGGTGAGGAGTTGGCCACAAGGCTCATTAGAGAAGGGCATTTGAAGGTTGGGTGGGTCTCCTGTAGAGTCCACAAGAAGACGGTGAGCACGAGATGCTATCGCTACCATGGCTACGACAACCTGGCAGCAAAGTGCGAAGGTCCTGATAGGACCAAATGCTGTTAGCGATGCGGCAAATAGGGGCACAAACCTGTGGATTGCAACAGCACACCACAGTGCTACCTCTGCGCCGGAAAAGATGGTAGACCCCGGACGGATCACCTTCCGGGGACCATGCAATGCTCAGCTTTCCGGGAGACAGCCCAGCAGCGGAGGCCACGGAGATAATAAAAGTGTAACGACCATGGCCAACCAGGACGCGAGCGTCGTGGATGGTACATAGTTGAGCAGAAGAGTAAAACCAGAAGATGAACAAGAAGAAGCAGAAGAAGCCCTTCAAGGGCAAGAAAACGGCACCCCCTGAAGTAATGCGAAAGCGGTTCCGGGGTGATCCATGCCAAGAAGAAGGGGAGGTGTTTTTCTTAGGGGGTCCTTAGTGGCATCACTATACTAAAAGGTATAGTGATTCCATTGAGAATCCACACATTGCCGAGAAGTGCGGACCCTTCTCGGCGTGTTTTAAGAACATTTTTTACCTACCCTCGTGAAAAAAAAATTGCTCTAATCCAGGAAGGCATGTAAAATTGGAAGTATCCGTGCCTTATAGATGAGGACAACGTGTCCAATAATGAAGATCGAGAAGAAGATGGCCTATACAGAAAAAGAACAGAAAAGGAGGTCAGAAATCAAATGAGAGAAGGATTAAAGTTGAGTGTAGAACCTAAAGAGAAAGGGAGAAAAAAGAAAATTTCCTAAAAAGGTTTTAAAGGTCCAAGCCTATTGTTTCTGGTGCAGTATTTCAACGTCCTCGGGGGATTTCGAACGGAATGTTTACACTGTGTTCTTTTAGGTGTAGTGTACCTATGTACCTATCTATGCAAATCCAAACCTTTTTTTTCTCGAAATGTATTGATCGGAACAAAAAACGTTAACTGATGGGATATTTCTTATCCTTACCGAGCTCAATTCAGCGCAAGTTTCCAATTCTCAAAGTTTGCATTTTTGAAAACTTGGTACCAAAAAAAGTGTATCCAACTGAAAATACTTGGTGCTTCTGCATTTTCGTTTTTTCCTTCAAAACTGATAATTCATCTCTTCGTGCAGATTATAATTCTTCGAAAGAAAAATTGAATTTTACACTTAAGAAAACTATTGGAAATAGAATTTGAAAAACACGGATCTTTAATGCAAGAATGTTCTGCGGTACTTTGTTTAGCAACTACAGAGCAACAAAGTTCCGCGTAGGTGTGCCCCCGCGTGAAGTGTGAGTGTAGCCGCCGCAAGTGCACGCCGCCGACCGCATCGGGTGCCTCCTGAATTGCAGCTTGAATGGAAACTCCACAAAGTGAAGCGCCAAACTACCAACGTGCTCCTCAATATTTACAATTTACATTCCGCATGAAACTAACGTTTATACACCCGATTAGCACGCTTCTTTACTGAAAACATTTAAAACCAATTGTTTAACTTTTACACTTAGAGCGTGTTTGGTAAACATAAAAGCTTTAAAAATTAAAGTTAAACTTATTTAAACAATTAAACCGAAGAACAAAAATCATAGAAAATTAATATATTTCAATTTTTCTTTTTCAATTTCTAAGAATTTTCTTTACTAGACTTATACCTCATCAGATATCTACATTCTCTTTTTCTAATCAAATCTTACTTGTTACCCCTATTTGGTTAACCAATGAATCTTCTCCGAGTCGCCGGAGAACTAAAAATTACCAACATCCACACGCATTTCACTAACAGGACTGCGTCAATTATTTTTATAACTTAGTAGTATAGCAGGGCGAGTTCTAACGCAAAATTCCTGTTACCGACATGTTACCGACACTCGAGAAGCTTCGATGGTTCGTATCCGTGCTAAGTTCTAGAATGTTCTCGAAGGTGTGTCGTCACCATCAGAATATTCTGAAGGTTAAATTGGCGTAAACAGGGTGAAATTCCATTATATTTTGCATAAACAACTTCAAGGTGAAATTCCATTTATATTTTGCGTAAACAACTTCAAGGCTACCCTTGAGATAGCTATTGCAATGTTATCGAAGGTGTAACGTCATTAACAAAATATTCTGAAGGTTAATTTGGTATAAACAAGGTGCAATTTTGCATAAACAACAACAAGGTGAAATTCCATTTATATTTTGCGTAAAAAACTTTAAGGCTACCCTTGAGATAGCTATTGTAATGTTCTGGAAGGTATGACGTCATCAACAAAATATTCTGAAGGTTAATTTGGCGTAAATAAGGTGAAATTCCATTATATTTTGCATAAACAACTTCAAGGTGAAATTCCATTTATATTTTGCGTAAGCAACTTCAAGGCTACCCTTGAGATAGCTATTGCAATGTTCTCGAAGGAGTAACGTGATCAACAAAATATTCTGAAGGTTAATTTGGCATAAAAAAGGTGCAATTTTGCATAAACAACAACAAGGTGAAATTCCATTTATATTTTAAATAAACAACTTTAAGGCTACCCTTAAGATAGCTATTGAAATGTTTTCGAAGGTGTGACGTCATCAACAAAATATTTTGAAGGTTAATTTGGCGTAAACAATGTGAAATTCCATTATATTTTGTATAAACAATGAAATCACATCCTGTCTTTGCCTGTAAATTTGCGGTATCATATTACTGTAAATATGTTTATATGCTTCTAGATATTTCATAGGTAAATATATATATATATATATATATATATATATATTAATAATAATAATAATAATAATAATAATAATAATTCGGCTATAAAAGGCGCGCTTTGCAATTATTTTTTTTCTGTCGTCATCAAGCTTCCAAAGTGAACAAATTCATTAAAAGTTTAGCTTCATTGCAAAACAGTTTCTTCTGGTGCTTATAAACAATTTTTTCATATAAACAGTTAGGAACAATTTGCAAGTTTGTGATCATTTGGTGATAGTTTCTGGCACTAGCCTGATTATTTTACTGTCCTTCGGTGTCGTGTGTCACGAAGGAGATAAGCAGCTTGGAGATTTATTGAGGTAGGTTATATATTAAACGAGACTTGCACAAATTTGATACTTCAGACTATCCACCAAATAATATTTACGAAATACCACTTGCAAATAAGAAAGTACTGGGTTTAATGAAAGACGAGTGCAATGGGAAAATTATGACTGAATTTATTGGCTTAAGATAAAAATTACATTCTTATAAAATTTTGGGTGAAGAGATAAAAAAAAAGAAAGCAAAGGAGGTCAAAGGTTCAACATTGAGAACAATAACATGGAAGTTGACGGCAATAGTGTATAATCTACATAGTATTTGTATAAAAATTAGATTATTATTATTATAGATCTAAATGTATATAATATTTATGTAAATTATTATTATTATTATTGAATCAAAAATCAGATTAAATAGTGAGGCGACGAAAAAAGCGTTGTGTGTGATGCGAATATGTGTGAGCAGAGGAATGAGAGTTGAATTAATATTGTATGGAGTGAATAAATTTTTAAATTGTAAAATTTTGAAAATAAAGAACAGAAAATTCTAAATTGGTGTTTCTTATTTCATGCATCATATTTTTAGGTAACTTCTAAATTGATCTGCCTTTAACTCCATATAATGCAGTGCAGCTATCAGATGTAACCTGATCCAATCTCAATCCGGAGGACAATGCCAACGATGTTCACTGATCTACGATTCGCTTATCTACTATTCGCACTAGGACAAGGAACTTTGAGAAAAAACAACACCAATTTCCTTTTTTTAATTTATTTCTTTAAAATATCAGTACATTATACTTAAAAATAATTAGATTATTATTAAAAAGATTTTCTTATCTCAATGAACTAATAGAACTGCTCTAAAGTTTTTCATTAAGATTACATTTTCAATTGCCCAATTAAGGTATGATGCATTAAGGTATGATGCATACATTTGATATCACTAATTTCAAACATCTCACGCAATCCCTGTAGCGAGGGACATAGCTCTACTTTAGACATAGCTCAAGCAACATGTCTTTACAAAGTGAGCATTTTCATAAGCAGAAAGATATTTTACATCAAAT
>JBAGKK010446321.1:0-17603 GCA_037177015.1 Euceroptres primus
ATATATAATTAAAAAATTAGCCGTTATTTAGCTACACTTAAGAAGCAATGAATCAAAACTAATTGAGAATTACTTGCTCCAATGATTATTAATTCAGTAATTATTATTTACATTGTAATTATAACATCCGCTGGATTCACTTTACGATCGTTAGGATGATCTTACTTTCTCTTATGTTAAATCATCTTGCCATTTTTCATAAATATTCCACATTTTTCAAAGAATAATAATTTTATCATATTTTGTAAAACAAAAACTGCTGGTATGAATGATATACATTAATTGAAACTGAGATTCAAGAAACACCGGAGTCATAAAGAAGCAAACTTTGCGAGAATTTCTTGCAAAACAATTATGTTGAACTTACATTAAAAAAATATTTAAAGTCTGCAAGGAAATTTTAATTTCAGAATAATTTAAGATCTTAATTCTTTAAGATTTTAATTATTTAATGCTCTGAACAAAAAACTTTCTCACCTTAATCAATTTGTAAACACATACTGTTGAGGATTAAATGTTATAAATTCTAAAGATAAATCTCTTTGCTTTCCCGACAAATAAATTGGCTAGGAAAGTTATTTCACAAGCCAAATGAAATGCAGCTACTAATTATATTTTTCAGTGATTCAAAGATAAAAAATTTTCATGAAATGTAATGTTGCTTTCGAAAATACGTAATCACGTGAAAATTAAATGAGAATAATGTATTTGTTGGGCTTACCTTAACAGGAGCACGAAAGAGCGAGGCGGTAGCGGCGTGCGAATCGGCATGATGACCATGATTGTGATGACCATGATGATGATGGCCATGCCGAGCGTCAGGAGCACCTCCAGCCGCCGCCTGCTCCGCCTGGACCGACATCGCCGCGCGGGCTTGTCGTTCCCGCTCTCGAAGCCGGTCCCGTTCCACGCTAAAACAAAAAAGAAATTTCATTAATTTAATTTTTAAGTTTCCAAAAATCCCAACAAATCTAGTCATCTTCATCTCAAATTCTGACCATTGACAGCTTAAAAGATACATTCATAAAAAGAAAGTTGCTCCTAAAAATAGAAGATTAATAATTACTAGAGTATCCACGAAAAATACATTTTAATTTTTTTTTGCTGCTCCCTACTCGAAATCTGGTGTCTTCTTGCAGAAAAAATTATCACGTATTTTTTCTTTTATCGTTCCAAAATTTTTTTAAAGTGCCGCAAGTATGTGACGTGGAACGAAGAAACCAGCCTTACGACCGAAAAATCGATTTTCAGGTTTTTATTGATTCTGAATAATGAAGATTTCTCCTGTCATATAAAAAAATCCCCATTGCTCCACGAACAAAATTGAATTTTCTGGAGCTCAAAGTTGTACGAGCGCCCCTTTGTCTTCCTTTCACTTTGATCGGTTTTTTCTCGTAAATTCATTTTCGTTCGTAAGACTGGTTTCTTCGTTCCATGTCACATATGTGAGTCAACAATTTTTTTATCGTAAAAATAAAAAATACGTGTTAATTTTTTTTTATGCGCGTAATTTTGAGGGGGCAGTTTATACAAAAAATTTAAATTGCAAGAGAAACGTTTTCAAAAAGTTTCAGCAAATTTTTAGCGATTACCCCCTGGGAAAATTCCCAAAAAAATTAATTACCTCGTATTTTTTCTCATTTCAAAAAAATAAAATTTAGAAGCAGCTAGTGGTTTTTAAAAAGTTTAAAGAAATTTGTAGGGCTTACCACCTGAAAAAATACTTTTATAATTTGATTAAATTTCATTAAATGTCTTCCAATTTTTTTTTCTGTACATAAAAATCGATTCTAAAATCTATTCGCGGTTAATTTTCTTGATTCGATTCCACTGAACGAAATACTTTTTCTCAATTCAAATGTGTCTTAAAAAATTTAGTCTCGTTTCCCACAAAGTCTTCCATTCCATTCCGAGTGACTCTAACAAAAGCTTTGATTGAAGCTTTGATTGTTGATCGTGCCGCACGACTGGGTCTTTTCTGTTTGGTGTTCGCCCAGTATGAATTAATTCAGGTTGGTAAAGCGAAGCGTTGACGCGAGAATCAGCGTTGTATCCTGCAATTAAGCGATGGAAAGATGAAAGACTTTGCATAATTAAGCAGCGTACCTTTCGCACATAAACACACGAAGTCCAATCAAATGACACGTGCGCACACATACATGTGCAAAAAGAATCGTGCAGCTGGCAGTAGCATATGTTTACGCCCGTCTGTACGCAGTAAAAGCGCGCAAAACTCTGATTGCCCCAAGGACAATGTGCATCGTTATACGAGACCTGACTGCGATGCACTTGCTCTATAAAGCAGTTACTGATATGATAAAGACTTTAGTGTCTCTCAACAAGCCTATCGTCGGTCGATCAAGAGATATTAACTGCCGGTTAAATATTGTTAGACCACTAAATCTTATTTTCGATTTTTTCTATCCTATATTTAAACAGTATAATCGAAAGATAACATTCAAACCGTTTTCCAAAAAATTTATATATAATATATAAATAATCATCTACAAAATTATATTAGAAAGACTGAGCAAAATAAGTAAATTTGTTCATTAAATCTCAAAGTATTAATTTTTGATCCGTAAACGAATCAATCCACTGCAGAGTTTTGATCCGATGCTGGATCATTGAAAAACAATTGACATCTACATTATAAAACATTTGAATGTGGTTGTAATTTTCAACATTGAAGTCATATAGATTTCAACTGTTTTTCAATCGATCCAGCATCTGATCAAATCGTTGCAGTGCAAATGATACTTTTGGATTTAATGTGTGATTGTCAGAAATTCAAAACATTATATCTCTGACAAGAAAGTACTTCAATAAAAGAAATGCTCTCGCTTCAAGAAAATATTTTTCGAGCTTTGCAGTTGCAATTGCACTTAAGGTTCAATATCACTATTCGTTGGAATTACGTATGTATATACTATAAGGGAGCATTGGCCGCGCGACTACATAGAGAAAATGTATATTACAGACGACAAAAGCCGCACACCTCCTTCATAAATTGTACTCTAACACACTCCACAATTCTCGAATTACACGTTGAGTCGAAACCGAGGTCGAAACAACTCTGCGATTTCCTGCATGAAGGGAAAACAAAATCCCAGTGTGTATATGTGCATTGTACGAGAAGCGCAATGGCGTCTTATCGATGAAACCTTCGCGATCCGCGAAATTCCATTGTAATTGTGCTTCTTTATCTACTAAAACTTCTATCGCTTCAGATTCAGTTTCTGAGAGTTCATAAAATTCAGAGAAAGCAGAGAACTTTTGGAATTCATTAAAAGCCTTCTGCAAAGTATGTCTCATTTAAACGTTGTCGCATTTTTATGATGCAGTTCTTTGAATATATATGAATTTTTGTATAAATTTGATGCTTCAGTAAACTTGAATCTTTTTATAAACTTGCTGCTTCGCAGTAAACTGGGAAATTAAGAAAAGTCTATTATCTGCAACTTCTAAATCCTTTTATACCATTCAAACAATCATTTTTCAACTAAAACTTGACTCTCAAATTCCGAAGTTAATGAGAAAGGAAAGTGGATTATTGCAATTAAATTTTTTCCGCTTGTTGTGTATTATTGCCTATCAAGAATTGTGGCAGAAGAGCTTCCTTTATAACGTGACTATACTACAATACGTATTCGAATTCTGCATAAAATCTTTATTATCTCCGAGATAACGGCCCTCGGAGTAAAACAGAAATTATCTATATACAAAGTCACGCGACAAACTCGCGTTTTACGCTCTGTACAATTTTACTATGCTTGCTATCAAATGCAAACCGATATTGTTCTTCAATTTTATGAGGTTTGTGAACGGTTCCAACACGTGACCACAGTAAAAACGAAAGATAATAACACAGAAAAAACTAAGGATAAAATTTGTTCCAGGTAATGGTTTCCAGGGATAAATTTTTATTCAGACAACGTCACGTTTTTCAAAATACATTTATTGTCATGGAAAAATAAAAGAAAATTTAACCGATATTGGGGTAAAATTTATTTTGTGAAGTTAATTTTTGTTGCAGGTATTTTTTACCCCAGAATCGAGGTAAATTTTATCTTTCGTTTTTTCTGTGAAGATTCAGCTCGATTCCGAGATCAAAAATACCTACAATAAAAAATAACTTCGGATTTCGGGAATTTTTTTAAAGAAATGCACAGAAAACCATTGGGGTGAATTTTGTTGCACCTCATTTTGAATAATTTAAAACAATTGAAAATTTGATTGCGATTTCAGTTGTTTTCCAGTCTCATTTTTGTTGCAACTCATTTTGAGAAAAATTCAGTGTTAAATTCATGTTAAAACGAAGATAGACGTTTTACTGTGTGCAAACATATACACTTTGCACACAGTAATTGCACACTAATTTATTATACATATATTAAAGTAGAAATTTTTTTGTTGATTTATCAAAAAATGGCATACTTATAAGACTAGAAAAATATTTGATAATTAAATTACAAAAAGAGTAAGTAGATTGATTGAAAATCGGCGGAGTTAGAGTGCCCATCGATCTTGAAAAAGCTGTTTCGAGAAACACGCGCTTAAAGTTTTCGTTACTGTTAGCATGCTGTGGTGGGATCTGCTTCTATAGCTCTAAAATTGCCCTTTCACTTTCGATATCGTTTTCTAACTAATGAAATATGATTTTCACGTGTATAAAGAGTACTTTAAGCGAGAAAAAAAAATTTCGAAATTTTGAAGCGGTCAAAGTGGTCTAACCTCTTGAGGATTCCATAAAATATTCAAACACTTTGGAAGACTTGGAAAAAAAACACAGAAAATCATGGGCATGAATTTTGTTGCACCTCCTTTAAAATAATTTAAAACAATTGAAATTTTCATTGTGATTTCCTTTGTTTCTAAGTATCAGTTTTGTTGCAACTCTATTCGAGAAAAATTCGGCATTGAAATGAAGATCGCCGTTTTATTCTAAACAATTTGTAAAGGGTAGGAAATTTCAACAATTTCGGATGTTTTCAAAACATTGTTAACTATTTCAAAAGATTTTGAAGGATTTCGGAAAACAGACTTCAGAAGATCAAAAAAAATTTCAATTTAATTACGAATATAGTTGTAAACTGTTTGCAACGCCTTAGAAATAAAATAAAATGTTATTTTTCTATTCGAACATACAATAATAAATAGACAGTTAAATTTTGTGTGAATTGACTTCATTGTAAACTTTTGAATGGAATGAAATGAAATGGCTTTGGTAAGCTTTGATAAG
The DNA here is from genome assembly GCA_037177015.1 of Euceroptres primus. Lineage (NCBI taxonomy): Eukaryota > Metazoa > Arthropoda > Insecta > Hymenoptera > Figitidae > Euceroptres > Euceroptres primus. Next base: position 5,243 of record JBAGKK010446321.1, read on the forward strand.
TGTTCTAAAAGGTCTATTTTAGTCGCAGGTGGCATTGTTTATTTTGGTGCACATAGTTGATTGGGAAAAGCGAATGATTAAATCCTGCTTAACGGTTCGACGTCCAAAGCCGATCGAATTGCACCCGCGAGCATTCCCGTATTAACTGCACCTCGATATATCGATAGTAGTATCGATGCGTATGCGTCAATTCATCGGCGCAATTAATTCAACTGCAACGCCACGTAATGGATGAAAGCACGCTAGTTGCTCCGTTTACATATATATATATATTCGCTATGTTAAGCTCTATCCGCCGACAATACCACTGATGCTGCTGCTCGTGATATTTACGTAAAACACCCAAACCGAATATAAAGCTTTCAGATAGCAAGCATTTCTCTAGTTTAGTCCCCTTTTGTCTCTCCGATCACAGCTTAGTTAAAGTACAGTGGATTTTAGGGGAACCCAGGATTCACAAAATATGATGGTCCATTCTATTTTACATACTATTTAGTATTTTCCTTTTGTATGCATACTAAATACATGCAAACTCATCCCTTGGAACAAAAGTTAAGTTCAGGCTTAGCTAAAGAAATATTGCTGTTTCAAACATTTATGCATATTCAAAAATGTTTTTTAATAATGGGCGATAATTGAGTGAACGATTATCTACTAAAGAAAATGACTTAAAAACAGATCCAAAAATTGGTTAATTTTATTTTTCAAACATATTTTTTTGTTTCGCAAACATATTTTTCGTTCTTAATGGCAAGATAATTTCCAGATTAATGTTAAACCAATCTTGGAGATTGGTGTAAATTTTAAGTGCTTGAAGTAATCGAGAAGTGTAAAAGCAGGGTTGAAAGCGAGGAGAGGATTTTTCGTATTTTCGTTCAGAAACCGCAATAACGAATCAATTATACGGTGCAGCACGCTGCGGGCCGATATTGCCTGGTGGATAATTAATTCTCGTTAATCGTGGCCCATTTGAAATGGTAATGAGAGAGGGATGATTTAAGCGGTTCACCGGTTGCGAGCGGAGTACTGTAATGATATGAAGGGATCACATCTTTTTAAATATCGTCCGCAAATTTAATCTCTTTCCTCAACTCTAAAACATTTATGTTAACTTACAATTCTTATATTTATGAACGAATTACTATTTTAACGATATTCTGTAATTTGTGTTAGAATCTGTTAAATCTGGTGGTAGTAATCTATTAGAAGTGGTTGAAAATATTCCTAATTTTTCTTTTGTAATGTGAAAATAGTTTAAAAATTTTTATAGAAAGTTGTAGAGGATATGATAAAGAAGAAGCAATGTTAAGAGGAAATGATACATAGAAAAAACTGGGGCTTCTATTAGAACCGATTTTTAATTCCAAGGGAGCTGCATTAAAAAGGAACCTCTCTTGCTGAAAAGGAAACCAAAAGGATAAATTGTTCCATAGGAACCCAAAGTATGAGTTCTAATAAAGACTTTTTGTACAGAACTCTTTTTCTGCCTCGACTAACTTCGAAGATTTTACAAGTTAATGATGCACCTTTTGCGTTATAATACAGATTTAATGATATTGCACTGTGAAAAATTGAATGAAGAAAATAAAATTATAGAGATTAGTCATTCTTGTAAGGAAGATAATGGATTTGAAATGTAACAGTTTTTAAGGTTATGTTGAAAACTTTTAACCACTGCAGATATTTTTCATGTCGCTATCTATCGGATATCAACGAACTAAAAAGGAACCCTCAAAAAGAGTTCTATTGGAGTCTCTGTTCTAAAATCTAAAGGATGCCAACTTTCACTTGAACCGCATAAGGAAAACCGGCATTTGTTTTCTACATGCGAGTGTCTCGCTTACTCTAATTCCTTTACATTTACGCTTTTTAAAGAGCGAGAAAGACAGATAACCTACGCTCCGCCGGCCCTGCCGAAAACCTAGTTTTTTTTTTTGTGCAAAGAAGAAACAATGTTAAGAGGAAATGATAAAAAAGAAGCAATGTTAAGAGGAAATGATAAAGAAAAAGCAATATTAAAAGGAAATGATAAATAAGAAGCAATTTTAAGAAGAAATGTATATTTGCAACCTAAAACATGAGTTTTATCACTTGTTAGCTTTCTTTATAGCGTGAAGTCTATTATTACTTAATCTTGGAAACTTGACAACAATGATACTATAGTATTGTATTGACTCACATTTAAATATTCATTAAGTAGGTGTTTAACAAGTCAAGTTTCCGTTCTGACTCTATCAGAAAATGTATAGATACCTTTCTGTTGAACTAGAGATAATTATTTAAATAATTTTACCTCACGAACGAGTACTCGTCAATTTTAACAAAGTACATAATATTTGTTATCACAGAAAATTTCAGGGTATCATTTTAATCAGCAGCAAAATGAGAAATAGAAAAACAAAAGACTGTGACAGTGCTCTCTAAATTTGAATCAGTCAAAATGTTCACTGATTTGATTCAGTGACCCATTTCTAGCTAATTCGCCAGTGAATTTTGACTGAATTTCAGTCAATTTCACTGTAATGCTGTCAAAATTCACTGATAAATTAGTTAGAAATGGGTCACTGAATGAAATCAGTGAAAATTTGGCTGATTCAAATTTAGAGAGTAGAATAAATAATCCACTTTTGATCAAAATAATACATATATCGCTGCAGATTAAAATAATGTCCCACGATTTACTGTGATATTAATTTCAAATTTTAATTCCTTTTTTTAAATATTTGTTCTTTTAATATAACTTCATTATCCATAAAAGTATTTAACACAAAATTTCTAAATTGCTTTATGCTTCAATTTCTTTAATTAAAAAGTATTTAAATGAACAGAAAACCATGTTTTTCTCTAATAATATAGTTGTCATTTGCGCCTAATCAAATTTCACTGAAAACATAACAATGCACCGCACGTCGTTGGAATCGATACTAGTGAAAGAGATTCTAACCCCCTTATCAGTAAAGACCACTTTATCTTTCCGGAAATTCCAAAGCCGACGCTCCCATATGCATCCTATGTAGGAATGGGATACGCATGCACGTGGCGCACGTACACGTGTGTCGAATTGTATTGAATTGTATGTCATCGACGAGGCGAAATAGTGGGAGGGAAAGAGGTGGAATGATCGCAGAAAAAAGAAGAAAAATGAGGCGTGGGCGAGATTTAAAAGGGGAAACAGCTCAGAATCTTTGTGCAGTAAGGGGAGCGGGAAAAAGGGGTACAAAAGAATGAGAGAACGCGAACGAATGAGTTGTCGCGTTTATTTTAAGCCCGCGAAGGCTAAACGAGGGATTGCGGGTTGACTGCAAATTCACGCCGATTCGCGATCCTTCTATTATCCGCCCCTTTATCTCGCTATTTCATTTTCAGACATTCTCGCTTTCATGCAACTCGATCACATCAAATTTCAGAACTGATTTATTATTTTGAAAAGGAATGTATAATAACAATAGTAACGACAGTTTTTAATAAAGGACTATATAAAATATAAAGAATTCAACATTACACTGTCAACTGAAATCTTATGACCTTGGTGCAGTCATTTTGAGATTTTATTCAAGGTGTCTAGTGTTTCTCCTTAAAAAAATTTCAGGACTTTTCCGGGCTTTCCAGGTAAAAAAATAAATTTTTCCGGGTAGCATTTTTTAATTATTACCATAAACTTTCATGGAAAAAATCCTTTTTTCTTGAACCTGAACAATAGAAATAGTTTACACAACAAAATGAACCGTATAAAATGTTAATTATACGATTTCTGAAATTCTTGAGTTTAGCTGTGTTTATCTGTATAAGCTCAAAAAACTATTTTTTAAGGAAATATGTACTCTCTAAAAATTAGTAGTTTTCTATAAAGTTGTTTATCAATTGCTTTAGTAAGCGTTTCTGCTAATCTTTAATAAAAAATTATTATTATACAGTAGAAAGCTAAAAATTCATTTAGTGACCTAAAACTAAATGAATTAGTAAGCCTTACTAAGAGAATTAGTAGTTTTCCACAAAATATGTTTACTAAAGCAATTGATAAACGACTTCTCTTGATTTCATTCACGGTTGTTACAAAATCCCAATTTAAAAATGTCCTGACTTCCCTGACCCATTTTTTCATTTTCCCTGATTGTTATATGCCGTTATAATTATATAATGCCGGGATCACAATAATTTAGCAGTGGTTCAATTTTAGTGAAAATATGGGATTTCTTTTTCAAAAAAGGGGATTAAATGAAACAAGGAGGTAATTTTTTTCTTTTAAAAATACGAAGGAAGCTGCAATTCTCCAGAATCTTACAAAAAAATCGTCAGAAATCTTAGATTCCTGTCCAAAATCTAATGAAACACCTCTCAAATTTCTAAACTTTCAGAATCTTTGGAATGATCTAGAATTTTCTAAAATCGTTCATGACTTCTGGAATTTTTAACAAACTTTTGAAATCTTATGGAATATTTTTAATTTTCCATAAACTTATAGATTCATTAAGTCTTTTGAAATCACACAAAATTCTCTACAATCTCGATTTTTAAATGTTTTAAAATTTAGAACAGCCCAGAGACTTTCTGATTCTTTCGAAATCTTCCATAAAGTTTTAAAATCTTCTAGTCTCTTCCAGACTTTTTTTTTAAAGACTGAAAAAGTCTACAGAATTTTAGGAAGATTCTGAAAACAGTCTAGAATATTCTGCAAGATTATTAGTCTTCTGAAGACTTAAGACCTTAAGAGGGTTCTAAAGGATTCTGTAGAATTCTGAAAATTCTAATGCAGTTTAGAATAATGTGCTTGAAGTTCTGAACGTTCAAATGAACGAAATCTTTATTTGACTTCATTTTAAACTCAAATTTGTTCTAAAATATTGGATTATCAATATAGAAATTAATGTAATGATAAAGAAGTTCATGATATTTCTCTTTATTTTCTGGATTGAAAGATATTTCAAGATAAATTTTACTAAGAAAAAAAGTTCGTTCATTTGAAGGTTCAAAACTTCAGGTACATTTCAAAATATTCTTGAGGATTCTAGAAGATATTAGAATACCGTGGAAGAGTTCAGAAGATTTTAGGCAACTTTAGAAGATTCTGGAACATTCCACTATATTTTGTATAGAATATTAAAGAATTTTTCAGAATTTTTTAAAATTTTATAAGATATAGAAGAATATAGAAGAATCCAGAAGATTCTAAAAGATTATGGAAGAATCCAGAAGAGTCCAATTAACCTTAGATTTTAAAACAGTCTAGAATATTTTGGAGAATTTTGACAAATTTCAGATAAGTTTTGAAGATTCTAAAGAATTTGAGAGAATTTCGGTAATTTTTTGTCAACTTTGAAGGATTCTAAAAGATTCTGTAGAAAATTCTAGAAGATTACGGAAATATTTTTAAAATATTGAAGAATTTTTGGATATTATTTTATAAGATTATTGCAGGAGAACCCAGAAGATTCTACAACAGTCTCAAATATTTTTGAGAATTTTCAAGGATTTTAAATCAGTTTTAAAGATTCTGTAGGACTTTAAGAAATTTTAGGAGACTTTCGTAGATTTTGAAAATTTGGAAATTATGGGATATTTATGAAAAAATTAAGATTTTTTGAATGTCACAAGTTTCTATTTCTCCTATGTAATTCTTGGGAAATTTGAATATAAAAAGGGAAAAAAGGAGAAAAAGGAATGAAATTCTTTAAAAAAGTGATTTTAGGAGATTTGGATAATAATATGTGAAAGGCAGATAAAGGGGAATAGGGGACTGACTGTGATTCCTAATTCTGTAATATGTATTATAATTCTGTAATATTTTGTAATATTATAATTATGTAATTATAATCATTGTTAAATTAGAATTATAACTATTGAGATATATGTAATTATAATTTGTTTAATAACAAAAAAATTCTCTGACTCTTTGAAGGTTGCTCCTGATTTTCTCTGACCATTTTTAAATTCCCTAACTTTCCAGAATTCTCTGATCTGTAACAAAACCCTGTCATTTGAATAAAACTACTAATTCAAATGTAGAGCGATAATAATTCCAGGACTATGAGTGAAACTCAAGGACTTTTCCAGGTTTTTCCAGGTAAAAAAGAGGACTATTCCAGATTTTCACGGATTTACAGGACGCTAGACACCCTGTTTATTTTAACCGCGCATTCAAATTGATAAATTTTTGTATAATTCTAGCTTGTAAAAGAAATTCAGTTTATAAAAAGAACTCGGTAAAAAGTAAATGGCAGAAAGTGCTATTTAAAATTGGCAGATGTGCCTTGGAATCCCAAAATAGCACTTTGTATTACTTTAAATCAGCACTCTTTCCATTTAAAATAGCACTTTGTATTATTTTAAATTAAGACTTTTACTATTTTAAATAGGAAAGTATCACTGTCTAATTTAGAGTTAGCTCTTTGTACAATTTAAATGGTAAAAGTGCTACTTTAAAGTAATACAAAGTGCTATTTTGAGATTTCAAGGCACATCTGTCGATTTTAAAAAGCACTTTCTGCCATTTACTTTTTACCAGGAAGTAAACTGGATAAAAGTCCATATTAATAAATATTTTAGGACACTTTAAGAGGAGATTGTACGAGAGAAGGGGTTATTCAAGTTTTACGCAGCATTTCGAGAGGGTGAGGAAGATTAATCGGGCTGCTTAAATTAGAATATACATAATACTATAAAGGATGCTTATATATATAATGCTATAAAGGATGCTTACATAATGCTATAAAGGATGCTTACATAATGTTATAAAGGATGCTTACATTGCGGGACAAATGGGTGAAAAATGACCTGAAAATTGCTTACGTAATGTATAATTTGACCCCAAAATGCAAAGAATTGATGCGTTTGTTATTGTAAATTTTAAATATGTTTACAATTAGCAGGAAGTTGTAAGCAAGATTGTTCGAGACGTACTAGTCTCGACCTTGGTTTACATTTCAGGGATCTAACCTTCGAGGAGCGACATAATCTACATAGGCCACTTTGAATTGTACTTTATGAGGACGTCTGTAAATCAATAAGAGCTTCACGACCCTCGAACCTAACACTCAAATCTATATAAACGTTTATTTCAGTGAACGCAATGAATTCCGTTTAGGAATTCCGTGTCACTGAATACAACTTCTTGCTATTTCTTATTCTCATCTTTGTAAAGATATGAATTGTTACATTTAAGTATTCATATATTTAAATACTTCAAGAACAATTTTACATTGTATTACAACAATTGTTGTAGACATTATTGTACACCAAATATCACTAAAACTGTTAGTAAATTTTGAAACAAGAGAAGTTATCTCTAACCTGATGATAAATTGTTCACCTGTGCAATATTATCGATTTATTATAGTATATGCCAGTAAAATTTTGCAGATATTGCATTCAAAACGAGATCGCTAAGGCACAAGAAACGGCCAAAGAAAGCGGTCAGCGGATAAGACTGCATTAACATTTCAAAACACTTACGCCAGATGACGAAGGACAAGACATCTATCTATTGCCGAAGAGAACAGAATAAAGACGTAATAAGACTGTCTTTGTGTCTACAGCATCACGTATTAATGATAATTGCTCTGCAAATAGCTTATTACAGTTCATTTAATTTTACTTTTTACATGAAGCAGATTTCCTTTTTACCAGACGTATTTACAGCTTAAATGAAATGTTTGTGGAATCTAGTTATTTCTCTGAAATGAATGATATAGTTAATTGAAATATTTCACACGAAAATTGAGTTCATACCCTTATTCTTAGTCAGCTTTCTATCTTAATTTCATCATTCCTAATGGAATAGTTTTGCAATACTAGTGAATAAAAGTATGTTCTACTTGAGATCTGGCGAACTCGACTCCCTTGACACTGACATACTGACATCGTTTGTCGGTTGGTCAGAAGAAAAAATTACGGAGCATTGTATGCGGCCTTCTTAAGATTCGTATACATATAAAATATTCTCTCAAACATATGATAACGAATTCTTCACAGGATCAGAATTTATTTTTCAGCTGACACTACATTTAATTCATATTAAAGTATTATTTACTTAACAATTTAACACTGAAATATCTAAACGACAATGTATTATTTATTGTAATTGTAATAAAAGTTCTTAGTATTAGGGTATTTTTTTTCTTTATGTATCGGTCTTTTTTTTCCTGTGACTATATTTTATTATGCAAAGCTTGAGAGGTTTCTGTTCTCTTATGCAAGGTAACAAATGTCCGCATATCTCGAATGCCTGTAGCGAAAAAGCCCACGTACTGTAACAATCGGAATATCGACTCTGTGCGGGAGATTAATAAATTAGTCGGAGATGTCAAAACGTAGAATGTATAGTTCTGGGCTTGAAACCAGAGCAGAGAGATATCATAAGACTCTCCACAATGCTATCGCTTTGAAATGATTTCATCCCACTGTTGCCAACAACATTGCTTACTTAATACTAGTCTCATATGTACTTTCCTTAATGTTCAAATGTACATTCATTTATATGTGGTTCATATGAACGTCCTTGAGATTTGTTAATAATTGCAAAATAACTTTAATTGACAAAACTAATTTTAATGAATATAACTTTGTTAAAACTCAAGTTTCTTAGAAGCAATAATATCAAAATTTTTCAACAGAGGCAGAAAAGAGGTTTTCCAATTAGAATAATTATTTCGTTCATCCGCTTCCCACAACAGATTGAATCGATGATCCATGGTTACAGGCTTTCACAAAAAAAAAAGTGCGTGAACAATTATTAACAAAACCTGCGACGCGGGGAAGTAGGAGACAGCCTGCCACTTTGTAGTGATATTGCCATCGCAACGGCGAGCACAAAGTTCCTTTGTGCAAAACCAGAGCGTCATTGAACTTCTCCGAGCGTCGAACTGTGCTTGAAAATGCTGAAAATGCAGAAAATGCATTTCATCTAAAGATTCTAAAGTTAGCCATCTAATCTATCCACTTCATTCGCCCAATAATTATTTTTTACTCTCTTTCTCAAAGTCTATCCAACGTTTAGAAATATTATTCTTAAACATGTCTGGCAACTATTTATGAAAAAACTTTCAACTGAGGCAAATGAATTTGTTTTCCATTTAATTGGCTAATATTTTAAAAACAACATCTTCCGTTTATAAACATATTTTCTCAGATAAATCTGAACAACAAATTCTGACGTCAAAATCAGATTTCAAATGAAATGTCATCAAGCGAATAACAACAGCATTCAGTTCTTAAATCGGATTTTCAGCGAGGGGAACAGGCGTATGTGAAAAAGAAGAAGGCAAAGAACACGAGAAGAGCGTCAAGCCTGTTTAGGCAAAAACTCCCGAGGTTCTACATTCGAGATAGTAGGCGGCCATTTTTAAAAGGAAACCGAGCTGGCCGCGTAGTAGCCGAGCACTGTCACTTATGTAATCGCCTGCCAAGTACCGAGAAAGATACGAAAAGAAAGATCGAAAGGAGAAAAGAGAGGGAGAGTAAAGAGGAAAGATAAAGAGGAGGAAATAAAGAGGGAGAGAGAGCCAGATGAGATGACAAGAAAGAGAGAGAAAATGTGATAAACCTTGAAAGCAAATTGTCTTTCTCTTTTTCTCTCATAAACATGTGTGCACACTATTGCAATTTCCCGATGCGACCGGCTGACCCCGATGACGCGTGACGTCACTGGAGAACCTTCGAGTGAGCCTAAATCTGATTTTATCCTTATTTATTCATTGTATTGGAAGAATTTATTAATATTGATAACGGATTTTGAACCCAGATGCTGATGAGTAAATTTAATTACTATTACTTATTTAAGAAATAGTCATATTATTAGCAATTAAAGGACCATAATCCACCAACTTCATTCAAAAATAAATTTCTATTTGGTAAATATTATATTACATTTCACTCAGTAATAGTATTACTCTAGAAATAAAAATTAATTTTACAGAAACACTCAGAATTATCAGATTATTCTACACTTTCGACTTGTAATATTCTTGACTTAATTAAGTTAATTAAGTCCGAGGCTAAGGCATTACGTCAATTCTGTAAGAATAATTAATAACTCCCAAAATAGTGACCATTTTTCAATGTAGTATTGTAGGATTTACCAATAACCCTGAAAAAAATCACAGTGCATTCTCCTTGGACTTCTTTAACGTAGAATTTTGAAACTTTTCTATGTAAGTTAACTATTAACCTTTTCTTTAATGGAATTCAAGCAACAAATGTAAAGTAGGTGAATTGATAATTTCTGTTCGTATAAGAGCACAAAAATAGAACAAATATTATACAAATTTATGTAAATAAAAATATAAAATTGTGAAACACACTTAATAGACAGTTTGAGAAGTCACGTTTAGACAAATTAGCCTTTTTCGTTATTTTTCTGGGAAAATGAGTTCAATGAAACGACTTTATTGATTCGGCGAAAGGCGTCTTCTATAAATGAATATAATTGACAGTTCACTGTAGCATAATAGCTGCCACAGTTAGTTATTTTTAGATTGCCACACGTCCGCATAAATATTCAAACTTCCGGAATGTTGTTTTCTTTCGAAACGTGCTTGAAGATAGCAAAAAAATAACTTGTGCCTGAGAATCACCTTTTTAACATTAAGACCTCTTAAACGTTATCTGTTCATTGTGTAAATTGTTTTGAAGTTTTCATGAAGATGATGAAGTGAACATTTTCAGTCTAAAATTGTACATGAGTTCTTATTTTAAGAGTATTTGATACATAATGATGTCACGAATTACCGACCGATTTTTTATTTTAATTCAGTATAAAAAATATAAATTTTTTATTTATACTGAGAGAGAAATTCAAATATAGTGCTGAAAATTTTAAAATAATAAAGAATATATTAAGAAATCGATGTCAGGTGCGTTTCAGTTTTTATTTTCAAAAAAAATTATTTTCGAAAAATTTATTTCTTTAAGTATAAACTGAAACGCGATTCTTTGATATATTCTTTACTATTTTTCAAAATTTCAGCATTTTATTTGCATTTCTCTCTTAATAAACCCGCTGAATATAAATAAAAAATCGATAGGTAATTCGTGACATCATTATGTATCACATACCCTTAATATTTATTCCAGATCTCGTCAACATTTTTAAGTATTAAACAAATAAATAAAATGGCAGTTCTCTGGAAAAAACACTTGTTTGACTCAATTAAAAATGAGTCAAAAGAATTTACTTGATATAAACAAATTTTTATTTGAATTAAAGAAATTTTACTTATTTTCATTATATTTATTTTAAAACATTGTTAAATTCTAGAAAAGAATGTATTTCAATCAAACAAAGTGCATTCAAACACATTATGTACTCAGTGTTGAAGATATCTAAAAACCTATAAAATAGTACATTATTCGCCAAGTTTAAACGCAAATTTTGGTGAGAGCGTAGTTTAAATCACGAGGCGAAGCCGAGGGATTTAATTGCTCGAGCCAAAATTTTCGTTTGGACATGGCAAATACAGTGCTTTTCGTCATGAGATCGAGAAAAAGCCAAATGAAAATGACGAAATGGCGAAAATGTATTTTTTCTGTTGACTGATAGTAAAAGCATGTTTCAACAGTAACTCAATATTCGTTTTTCAAAGGAACTGTCTTATTTCTATATTATGTACTTTTAGAGATAAAAATAATCATAAAAAATAACACTGGCATACTTCATCGCGAAGATTTCTAACAATTTTTCAATTTTGTAAAATAACTTGGTAAAAAGTGAGTCATGAAATTCTAAGTACCCAATAATTCAATGTAACATCAACTATTTTTTTCTTCCCTGAATCAACTTCTTTCTCTGACTAGTGATTCATCCGGAAACTTCTGCCGATTATTTCTGATCAACGAAATTGTTATTGTTTACGATCATCTACGTTCAATCACTTTTAATTTAGAAACAATTGCGCAATGGCTTAATTTAATAAGCATATAAACAATAGTTTTTAAATTAAATATCAATTGAATCTCGACAATATCCTAATTAATATGAAGAAAGATTCATCCAATCATTTTCCTCCTATACTTGAATTTCTGAACTTTTAGAAATTTAGATGAAAGTTTCACAAGAAAAACTAATAAGGATAAGATTTGTTGCAGGTAATTTTTTAACGCGATAACGTTTTATCTAGACAACTTCACGTCTTTCAAAATAAATTTGTAACTATAGTCAAACAAATGGAAATTATCCCAATATTTGAGTAAAACCTTAATTTAATTAATAATACACTGAAAGCCCGATTTAATGCCGGCTTCGGGGGGGTTGCCTCAATGGCCTTGGCACTAAAACGAGTGACTCTAAACGGAAACAAGTCAGGGTCGTATGAACTATTTCTGTTTGATTTTTGTCACGAGTGAAAAATATTTTTTAAATATAAGTTTA